>CP139503.1:96481058-96520111 GCA_021014915.2 Artemisia tridentata subsp. tridentata
TCTTGCAGGTACTTGATTCCACAAAATTCACCAGTAAGGCTAGAACTTGGTTGATCTTCATTCCGTTCTTCCTGTGTGAAAACTGCCTTGCAAGCTTCAACTTTAGTTTCAGTTTCTTTTGCTTCAAAATCTTTAACAAGTTGCCCAATCCGAGTTTCTAAATTCTTGATTGCTGCATCTTGATTTCGCAATGTTGGCATAAATATTACGATATTTAATCTATACATTCTCTTCATGTTTTGATATTGACAAAGATGTAAGTTACAACACATAACGTAAAGTGCTTAAGTTACTCGTGATCACAAATCATCTATGCATTCATACGTCAACGTCTCAAGTATGCTTCAACAATCACTAAAGGTATGAATAAACAAATGCCTAATGCATTTTATGATCAAAGGAACTTTTACTTAATCACTATATTTTTTATAAAATGTTACAAACATTTTATATCTTTTACAAAATCATTTTTGGTAAATAAAGGAAAATGTTTAATTCATAATAAGTATTTGAATTCAAATTTTCAACCAAAAATGGCAAAAATGTTCCAGAAAAACCTTCCCCGGTAAAAGACAAAGCTGAGAGCCGTTTCAGAGGGGCGGCCCTCTTAAAGTATAGGGCGGCCCCCTTAAAGTTAAAGGGGGCCGGCCACACTTTAAGGGGACCGGCCCCGCTCCTCAGCTTCTCAGCTTTGCCTATAAATAGTGGACTGTTCCTGGCATTTTTCTCACCTTTTGCACTAAAAACTTTCTGTATAAATCCTTCCCATACATCTTCCTAAATCCTTTGATCATATAATCATAAGCTTTTGTTTCCATGTGATCCAAGCTTAATCATTCAAGTGCAAGAGAAGAATACTCCTTATCAACAAGTCAAAGAAGTATTAGAGTCTAGTTAGTGTTGATGTGAAGTTGTGAACATTTGTAGAAGTAAGTTATGTAATATGTAATAAGTAGATCAAGATGATCTTACTTAGTAGTGAGTCAATGGGTGTGTAAGAAGAGGTGTGTAAGAAGTGGTGTGAAGTCATGAAGATTAGTAGTGGTGTGTATAGTCATGAAGGTATTGAAGTCGTGAAGTCGTGCTAAGTTGTGATTGGTGTGGTGTGATCAAGAAGGTGTGAAGGCGGGATGTAGTGTCGTGGTGTGCATTGGTTGTGTCGTGATAGAAGTTGTGTAGTGATCGAAGCCGTGTCGTGAGTTTGGTCCTAGCTAGCATTAGGACTCTACATTTTGCTTAGTGTCGTAAATTGGTGTAAGCAAAGGTGTGTACGGTTTTCTCCGCCTAAAGGGAGCTTGTTGAGTAGTGTTGTGAACTCTCGAGTTGGGTACTCGGGGAGTGGAGTAGGGCGAAGAGGTGCTTCGTGACCGAACCACTATAAATCATCGTGTCAGGTTTGCATTTCCTTTCTCTTATCTCTTTTCATTTATTCTCGCATTTATCGCTTTATATCTGTTCTTGCAAATATGTGTTGATTGTTGCTTATATTGTTTTGATGTTGATTGTGTTATGATTAGATGTTAATATTGTGATTGTGTGTATAATTATATGATATGGTCTAATAGATTTAGATGTATTATTCACACTTCTCATGTTGAGTTTAACTTAATCGATAATTTGATAAAAAAACGTTTTAAAATTTTAAAAGGAAAACGTATTCACCCCCCCCCCCCCCTCTACGATTTCCAAAATTGGTGTCTGGAGCCAGTCGCTCTAATTTTCAAAACAAATGGTTTTAAAAATTGAGTACGATCCATGTATCAAATTACCCATTAAGGAGGATTAAATATGAAGAGTATTTTGTTGATTAACTTGTATTAGTTTTGATGTTATATACACTAATTATACTAGCTCGAAATAAGATTATAAGTGTTATATGTTCGGTATCAAATTCAGAAAGGTTCACATCTTTCCTCAAAGTCAGAAAATAATTTTTTACAAAAAACGGAATTCTGAGTACCAGATGGGCGGCCCCCTTAAATGCTAGGCAGTCCCCTTAAATATTTAAGGGGTCCACCTGTTTGTTTGGCAGTTTTTCAGAAACTTTGAAAAATCATATAAAATTAACCGTAACTCCGTAAAAGTCGTGCCACCCGGCGTTTTAAAGGTAATTAAGTCTACTTTCATTTAAAAATACTTAGAAATAATCATTACAAACTTAAATAAGTCAGAAAGTCATAATACTACACGGTGGTCAAAAATTTGTGTTTCGTTTTAACGTAAAACTTGTATTTTACCTTTTCCTTCGAGTCGGGCATTCCTAGTTGGTATATCTTGGAAAAATCAAGTATTTATATTTTCATAATATTGATCTTGATTAAATTATAAAATGGGTAGGAAACTATTTTATTTTCAAATATAATCGAGCTAAGTAAACATTGGTGTATATAATACACAAAATGACGACAAGTGCTTTTATGTGTTATGTGAACTTCTTTGTGTCTTTATTTTGTTAATAGAATATATTAGATGATCGTTGCTATTTGAAATTTAGCTAATTGTTTATCTAAGCATATGTGCCATGTACTCTATTAGTTTATAGCTAGTTTTTCGGATTATACTTAACTAGATCTTATGCTAGATTTGTTGCATTAGGATTGCAATATTATTCTTGCATTGTATATAGGTATAGATGGCTTAATGTTACTCAAACATCTTGTAAATGAGTTAAATCTAGTCACCTAAATATTTCAAACGATTTAATCTATTCTCAACAACACGCTTAAATATTTTCAACAAATTACCTTGTTTTACCTTAGGTTGTTTAAACAAGAGAAAATGGATCATTTTAATACATTAGTAGTTATATAAAAGAAAAAGTATTTTCAAAATCTAAGTGTGTTTATTGTACGTAACAATAAATAGTCTTTCACATAAACAAAATATATGACAATCATGAAGCAATAAGTTAACTTTCAATCATTCATTAACCTCATTCATAAATAATCTTAGGATTAATGCAACACACTATCAAAATGTCTATTTATTTTAAATGAGTGTTCGTGAGGGTCAAGAAAGATTTCGATATTATATTGATTAATTATTCAAATTATGGTTGATATATTTATCGAAACTAATTGGCAAGTTTTTGAGTATGGGCAAGAAATGGGATTCTTATTTGTCTAGCTTTAAGATTAATATCAAAATATAATGATAGATATTATCTTAAACCTACATACTCAATGACACTCGATTGATATGAAAATAACAAAATCCTTTTTCAAGACGATAAGAATATGCATCGGATCATAACTCACACTTGTGAAAGTGATGTCATATTGAGTCTACTTGTTCAATAGTTGTGTTCCAAATATTTAGCAAATATATGCATAAAATATACAATGAAGTAGGATTGACGACTTGGATGTTTCGTCCGAAATATTCAAGCAATTTACATTGCAATGCAATGGTTAAATGTGTTATCTCCGAAAAACCAAACATGAGCAAACTAACAACATATGTAAACTTTGCTCATACTACTTAAAATCACAACTCAAAGCTAAAATACACATTTAAGAATAATACACACTATATATTCTATGCATTTTATTTTCTTCGTAGCATGAATGGTTGTGTTACAAGATAATACACTACACATTTCTTTTTGAAAAATTATAAGTTATTAGAATTGAAAAATAACTTGTCACAATGCATAAACAAGTAAAATTCATTCATTCAAATACTTGTCAAATTATGGTATATAACATTGGCAAAAATCATAGAAAATCATATTTGTTTAACAATATAAAAATGTCTCGTTTTAATATCATTTGAGAATCACAAACTCACTTAAGATAAATAATTTTAATGAGATTCATTTCACAATGACTATCTCAGGGAGTTTTGGTGTACCGCAACGGCTACTAGCCCTAAGGACACCAAAGAGTCGATCATCACTTTCACTGTGATGAATGGGACTAGGACTCTCTCCCTGAACTACAAGACCTTCATCAATGCCACTGGTCTTAACTTTGTTGAGAACTTTGAGGCTAACCCTACTGATCAGGAAATAAAAGCTGAAATGCTTTTCCTAGGGCCTCATGATGTTAGGCGTCCTGGCGAGTCTCCTGAAGCCTTGTTGGCTAAGGCTCCATTAGTGAAGACATGGTTTCACCCTGTCTGGAGACTTATGATGACATTCGTCATTCAGGTACTCGGAGGAAACAAATCCTCCACTGAGCAGTTGAACTCATCACAACAATTGATGATGTTCAGTCTCTTGGAGGGTAGAAAAATAGATATCGGAGGAATAATCTTCCGTGACCTCGTGTCAAAGCTCTCAGGGAAACATAGGCAAAGACATATGTCGTATCCTAGGTTCATTTCCTGTGTGCTTCAGGACCTCCTTGGTCCTGACTACTTAAGGTCTGATGATGAAGGTACAAAACCTGACATCTTACATAAGACCAACTTTAGTAGTGACATCACTGAGGTAAATCCAGTCGCCCTGACCACCTACATGTTGACGGTGATTCAGGGTGAAAATGTATGCTCACCAGTTCCTTCACCAACCAAGAAGGTGAAGAAGAAGAAGAAAGGGAAAGGGGGACAATCCAGTAAGGTGGTTAGACCTAAGCCACTCGTCACTGAGACTGTTGCCTCAGGCACCAAAAATGTTATTGTGACCTTGACCTCTCAGACTCCCATAACATAGACCACCTTGGCCACAAAACAACCGCCAACGGAGGGTATTGAGCAATCATCCTCAGTATCCTCGGGCACACCCTTTCCACATGTCCCTACTGACAAAAACAAGTCAGGTGGGTCAGGAGTATCCACCCACTCACATCCCAGTGAAGGCACTGATAGATCACAATCAGAGCCTGAGGGAGTACAGGGTTTTATATCCTCAGTGGGGCAGTACTACTCCGCTGAGAAGGGGACCCACACCCAGTCACATCCCGCTAACGTCTCTAAGAAATCACACTTAGAGTCTCAGGGAGTTCAGGCCTCTAAATCCTCAAAAGGACAGCACAATCCTGATGGGAAGGGAGGCCATCAACACTCACCAATAGTACCTAGTGATTCTACTGGAAAACACCCATCAGTAGATGAAGGTGCTCAGGGGGACAAAGACTCAGGGGGAAACAAACCACCCGCTGATACGGAACCCATACACCCCTCAGGCGGTCCAAGTCACTCAGGAACTGATCCTAATAGTCAGGCTGGGCAAACCCCCCAGTTATTATGACTAGTCAGGCTGGTACAACCCCATCAGTTATTATGGTTAAAGGATCAGGACCTGGCCACAACGAAAGTGAGCCCTCTTTTGAGGGGGAGCTGGATTCCCTAAAGGCTCCTTCTCTGGCTGACTATGAAATTTTGTTGGCTGATGAGTCAGAGGAGGAGACGGATTTTGATTTTGGTAATGATGAACCTCTTACTGAAGTAGAGGAGGAAATGGAGGGCCCATCTGAGCAACAACTCTCTTCTCCTCCTCCTGAGGATCAACAACCCATTTCACCATCATCTTCATCATCATCTTCATTAGGTGCCTCTACCACCCCTGAATGGTTAACCAAGTATGACAATGTTCATCCGCCTACTGAAAGAAGTATGGCCAAGTACCTTCGCCATGCGAACGAAGGTCTGTATAATGCTATCACTGATGAACTCATGGATCAGCATACTGAAGCGGCGGCCTCCTATGCCGACTTCAGGGCCTCGGTAGAAGAATCTCAGGAAAAGATTCTTCAGGCTACAAGGCTTACTGACAAACAACTTGGGGAACTCACTAAAACCTTTGATGAAACAGTCACTGGTCAGCATCAGGAGCTTGCCAACATCCTCAAGGCTGTTGAAGGGGTCCAAGAACAACTTTCTGATGATCCCACACTGATTCAATCAATGAAAGACCATATGGCCGTTCAGTCTACTGCCTCCTCAAACCTTACTGAGCTTCTCAGGCTCTTTATGGGGGTAGATATCAAAGGTCTCAGGGATAACCAGGATTCCATTCTTCAGGCTGCAATGGAATCCAAGGGGCACCTCACCAAGCTTTCCTCAGCCATGGATCAGCTCTCACAAACACATAATGAGCTGATCATCCACTACACCAACCGTGTTACTGAACTCTCCACCACCCAACAACTAATGGCTACCGAACTCAGTGCCGTGAAGAATGATGCTTCTGAGACAAAGTCCATGGTCTCTGATATCTTATCCATTCTTCAGGCCTCTCATGTACCACCACCTCCTAAGTCAGCAGGTCTATCCACTGAAGTTCCTAAACCTGCTGAGGGGGAGAAAAATGATGAAATCCCTGATCCTTCCTCTGCCTTGGTAACTGTTCCAAATCCTGAGGAATCTACAAGTCAACCTCCTCTCACTGGCAAAGGGAAGGAAATTATGACTGAAACCTCTCCTCCTGAACCACACTTGGTCAAGGCTTCAAACATAAGACAACCAGATCCTGAAGTACCGTCTTATGTTGACCTAGAAGATGGAAGAAGAGTCTATGGGACTCAGGAGGAACTAGCCAAGATCTTAGATGAGGAAGATCGCAGGAAAGCCCATGACCTCTCCACATCTACCATCTATGAGGTTGCCAAGGAGGAAATAAAGGAGTCTGAGAAAGAGATTCAGGGAGATGAATTCATCAAGCTTCAAGCCCAACTTCTTCAGAAACACAACAAGGAAGCCAAACTGAAGCAAGAAAAGAGGCAAAGGGCATATGAGAGGTATGTATGGCACATGACCAAAACCAAAGGTGAAGGCAAAATCACTGACATCACCATTCACCCCACCAGACCTCTGAGCTTAACTGTCCATAGAGGTCCAAGAAAGTCTGAACACCTTCCTGAAGTCAAATTTTCAGACTATGGGTTAAGAGAATGGGATATGATGATGCCCATCCTGAGGAAGAAAACCTCAAGCAAGAATGCCCCAATCATCATCAAGTCACTGAGTGCCAAGTATGAGGAACTCGCAAAAGTGGCAAAGAGTCTGGGCATTGACCATGATGAGGCACTTGCTTCTCAGGGACTAACTATCCCTGAATATACTCAGAAGGTTGGGAAGAAAAGGAAAGCTGTAGCTATGGAGCCTGAACAATACATAGCCGCACTTCACTGCAACAGGGTTCCTCCTCAGGGAGTAAAGTTCCGTCCTAACCTTGTCATTAAAGAACCTGAGTATGGCATCTTCTTCGTGGATGAATTTGGTCAGGAAGCCTTTCAGAGAGTTTCGGACATTGATAAAGTGGAAACGACAACACTCCTCGCCTACAAACTGATGGCACTTAATATCAGGGGCTCTAACAATGAGGAGTTTGTCAGGCTGATGGATCGTTTGATGAAGGAACGACCTGACAATGATGTGTTAGTGTCGAAGAAGGCAAAGCTTGAACTATTAGGTCTCCGTCAGGAACCTTAAGTATTTTGTTTAGCTGATAGGACTTTGTAATGATATGAATAAAATACTGTCCCATGTTTATGTTATTTCGTAGTCCTTACTGTCTTCTTGTATACTCAGTATGAGAAGAAGCCACTAGCTCACTCATACTGATCAATAACACTTAGGCATAATTTATATCCAAATAGGGGGAGATTGTTGGGTCCATAAATACCCAATTATCTAAAACAGGATTTGAACACAAATTAAGCCAAGTGTTTACCGACCGAGAACAATTCAAGTCACTGAGTTAACAGTAACTCAGTGAGTCATCTTCAGGATGCTTAAGGTGGATTCAAGGCGAAGGATTCACTCCTCAGGAAGGCGGTACTTCCTGAGTGAGACTTAAGCCGAAGAAGAAGATGATGGGTTCAGTGAGTACTGACAAGAGCTCACTAAACCCCTCAGTCTCCTGAACACTAAAAGACTGAAGACTAAAGACTGAAGACTTAGAATCAATCTAAGACCTGAAGTAAAGGCGGGATCGAGCGGGAAAGTTTGAAAAGGATAAGAACAAGTCTTATCACGCCGAAAGCGAACTTTCCTTAAAACGGCTTAAAGTCAGAGAGTGGTTGGGCAGACACTCTAAAGGACCTTTTAGCTTATTCCCGATGTAGATTGGTAATGACAAAATACAGTTGTACTTTTGTCAGACCAATATAAGTCAACTTGTACTTTAGTTAATAGGCTTTTCTTTTACACTTGTGTATAAATAGATAGATGAGGAGAAAAGTGAATCAAGGTTGTGCACTAAAAGCTTAGACTTTCACAGCCCACTTTTCTCCTCCAAAGAACAACCTACTCACTGAGATAGCTCAGTAGGGTCTTTTAGTTGTCACTCAAGAAAAGCTTGAGTTTAGAAGAGGAGAACACCATACCTTGTCTATTCAATCCCAAAGTGTTTATTCCGCAAAACACTTTGGGTAATAGATTCTTTGATTAATTTCTAATAAGAATTTAAACGTTGAAAAACCTTTGTTGTTTTTATATTTACGTTCTAACTTATTTGGTAAAATTAATCATACATTGTATCAGTCTTAGTACACGATTAGGATAACTTTCTAGTTATTTCTATAAGTGTAACGGGAACAACAGATATGCTAAGGAGCATTCTTAAATCAAGCACATTTATTAAATCTAGTAATATTTCATCAAAGCCAAACAACCGGTAAATCATGAACAAAAGATTAAAACATTTTGCTTACTCTTATCTAAACATTCAACACATCTTTATTGGGATAGTGAATAAAATATATCATCTAGATTTACCATCATAAAAACATGATGTTTGAGTCACTTTAAGCCAAGTATTGGTGAACCAAGCAAATTCATATTTGGTACTCTTCGATAGGTAAATTTAGGAACTCAATTTCTTCTAAAAAGAGAATGACTACTGGAGAACCTATTGTCTAGAAATTCAATTTAACCTAACAGTTGAATTGCTTCTATGTGAGAAGTTAGGTGTGTGTAACCCGTAAAAATGGTCGTGTTTAGCCTTAATTGAGCACCACTAGAAATAGTCTCATATTCATTCTCCAACTTGATTAAATTGTTCTTCCTAAATATACCTAACGCTAGTTTACATTTATGAACTTTGTTTTTCATTCCTAGATTTATGGCATCTCGCATATATGAAATTTCAAGATGTTTACTTGCTCCTATGTGATTTGATTGTATGCCTTCGTAATTATTTGCTTGATTATTGAATGCATGTTTATTATAAAAGTTTTTTGTCTTTCTCAAACAATTCCGATATGATATATTTTAGTATATCTAGATAATACATGCTCTTAAATGCTAAATGTTAACATGTTTTATATGATTTTTTCATTTAAAATAATCATGTATCTCTCGTGCCGTTTTACATGTCTTTTATGTTAATTGTGCATTTACACTATATTGAGTTAATGCATAATGAATTTGATATGCTTATCATGATAAACTCTTAGACGTCTTATAGTCTAAAAGTTTGATTATTGTGTTGATACATGCTTAAATGCTTTTACATGCTTAATTCTATATGTCTCATTCATCTAGGTATATATTTATTGTCTTTAGAATTTATACCCTTATTTCATGAGAACCTTAGTGTCACATTCCGATAGGTCATAATAGTCTCAATATTGTCTTAAGTGTCCTAGAGTCTCCATGCATACTCACTTCCTTATTCATCATCTTGTTTCCTTCCAAACAATCCACTCTTTGTCAAGAGATAGTTAGATACTAATCTAATACCTCTCTAAGTAGGTGTGACAACTTAAATATTTCGTCCGAAATGTTTAAGTATTTTTAATTAGCGAAATGCAAATTAAAATGTCACTCATCGTTCATGTCTATTTTGTTTTTCTAAAACTTTAATCATGACTCTATTATTATATAGATGTCAAACACCTTCCGTCCAGCTTTTCCGCTACCATCTTTAGGAAAACCTCATACCTCGTTTTGTGATTGTTCTTTAAACATTCGCAATACTCGAGAAGAGCTACATAACTTCGTGGATGAAGTTCATTGTATGCTATCCTTCATCCTTTGTGTCATTGTCAAGCTTATCGCTTTCGTGTTGATTTGTCTTTATTTATGTTACACTTTATATCCGGATGAGCACGAATTTAATGGGAAGGGAAAACACACTCACTCACATATATCCTTCTACCTTACACTCAAACCTCATAACCTTTCGTCACTCTTGTCAGTAATAAATAGTTTTAGTACATCCTCAAACCACCAAAGTGAAATGAAAAACCGAGTCATCCTTTGTACTACCAATCTCGAGTCATCCACAATGGCATCACCAAGAGCTTCCATTTCCATGCCCTCAAAGAAACCAAGAATCAATATCATACCTCCTAAACAACTCTTCATTGATTCAACACAAGATGACACCAAAACTCCATCACCTCAACCTCAAATTTCATCTCCTAGTGCACCTAATGCACCATCTAAAACACCCTCTACTCAAGCAACATCCACTTCTTCCATATCGTCATCTCCATCCATTAATGGATATCTCAACCCACAATTGATCTACAATTTTCATAATTGTCTCCACCACCAAAAGTATCATCACCACATCCTACCCAAGAAATTCCTTCCATGGATATTGCTCTTTCGCTCATTTCTCATCTTCACCAATAACTCCACCTAGTCATATCCATACATAAACTTGTTTGCCTGTGTAGTCAGATGTCAATTTTGTTATGAAATGTGTCTTATCCACTTATTACTAAGTGAAGAACACAACGAAGACATTCAAACTTCAAGTGTTATTGAGTCATCACAACAACGTGTCTTTTATTTTCATTTCCACTTTCTAGCAAGTGAAGAACACAAAGAAGATATTCAAGCTTCAAGTGTTATTGAGTCATCCCAACAACGTGTCTTTTATTTTTATTTCCACTTTCTAGCAAGTGAAGAACACAAAGAAGATATTTAAGCTTCAAGTGTTGTTGAGTCACCAAAATAGGCAAACATGAAATCACTACCACCCCATTTCACATTTCCACCTTCGGTCGTCAACTAACAAAACACCTAAAAATTCCATGATTTCCAATCATCCACCTCTGTCAAATGATATATTAATCTAAACCATATTTGTCAACCTTTGTCATCACCTACCATTTCCATTCATGATCATCCTTCTTCGTTTTCTACGTTTTTAAAAGGACGTACCATTGTCATCTTCATTTTCTTTTAACTCTTTTAGAGTATATATTTTGGCATGTTTCGCCAAAATATGTCAGTCGAATCTTTTCATTGGGTCCTAATCATTGCCATGTCTTAAGCATTGGTCATGATATTTTTTTTTGGGGATTTAGGTTTTTATTTTTAAAAACAGTCATTGCATGTGTCAAATTTTTAGTGCATATACCTAAGACATCCGTATCTTGTTCCCCGATTAGTGTCATGAATATTTCTATCATCATCATTATGTATTTGTGCATCTTTTCTACTAACTTTGCCTTGTAGCACTCTTCCATTTTATAAATTCTTGGTGCCCCAAACAAAGGGGAGTACACACCAAGGGGGAGCATTGGCAAATGTCCAAGTCATTAAGTTTCTAATGACATCTTCACATTTCTTGATATGTGTATTTCATTCCTATCTATATATTTTTTTTTGCACAAAACTAACTCTTGATGCTGGATAAGAGTTTGCAATTTATTTAATCCATGGATCCACTAGAGTCAAGTTTCAAGGGATGTCAATGTTTTAGAGGTTGATAGGATCAAGGCTTCACTTACGATGATGCAAGCTCGCCTTTTTATTTCAAGGATTGAAGGGTAATAGAAGTCTCGTCTAGGTGTCCACCTTTTTGCTTCGACAAAAAGGGGAGAATAAGTGTAAACAAGTAACTTATACATTTTACTATGAGTTATAGTTTACATATTTTGTCATCATCAAAAAGGGGGAGATTGTTGGCATAAGTATTACGATATTGAATCTAAACATCCTCTTCATGTTTTGATGATGACAAAGATGTAAGTTACAACACATAACGTAAAGTGCTTAAGTTACTCGTGATCACAAATCATATATGCATTCATACGTCAATGTCTCAAGTATGCTTCAACAATCACTTAAGGTATGAATAAACAAATGTCTAATGCATTTTATGATCAAAGGAACTTTTACTTAATCACTAGATTTTTTATAAAATGTTACAAACATTTTATATCTTTTACAAAATCATTTTTGGTAAATAAAGAAAATGTTTAATTCATAATAAATATTTGAATTCAAATTTTCAACCAAAAATGTTTCAGAAAAACCTTCCCCAGTAAAAGACAAAGCTGAGAGCCGTTTCAGAGGGGCGGCCCCATAAAGTATAGGGCGGCCCCCTTAAAAATTAAGGGGGCCGGCCACACTTTAAGGGGACCGGCCCCGTTCCTCAGCTTCTCCGCTTTGCCTATAAATACTGGACCGTTCCTGGCATTTTTCTCACCTTTTGCACTAAAAACTTTCTATATAAATCCTTCCCATACATCTTCCTAAATCCTTTGATCATATAATCATAAGCTTTTGTTTCCAAGTGATCCAAGCTTAATCATTCAAGTGCAAGAGAAGAATACTCCTTATCAACAAGTCAAAGAAGTATTAGAGTCTAGTTAGTGTTGATGTGAAGTTGTGAACATTTGTAGAAGTAAGTTACGTAAGTATATGTAATAAGTAGATCAAGATGATCTTACTTACTAGTGAGTCAATGGGTGTGTAAGAAGAGGTGTGTAAGAAGTGGTGTGAAGTCGTGAAGATTAGTAGTGGTGTGTATAGTCATGAAGGTGTTGAAGTCGTGAAGTCATGCTAAGTTGTGATTGGTGTGGTGTGATCAAGAAGGTGTGAAGGCGGGATGTAGTGTCATGGTGTGCATTGGTTGTGCCGTGATAGAAGTTGTGTAGTGATCGAAGTCGTGTCGTGAGTTTGGTCCTAGCTAGCATTAGGACTCGACATTTTTCTTAGTGTCGTAAATTGGTGTAAGCAAAGGTGTGTATGGTTTTCTCCGCCTAAAGGGAGCTTATTGACTAATGTTGTGAACTCTCGAGTTGGGTACTCGAGGAGTAGAGTAGGGCGAAGAGGTGCTTCGTGACCGAACCACTATAAATCATCATGTCCAGTTTGTATTTCCTTTCTCTTATCTCTTTTCATTTATTCTTGCATTTATCGCTTTATATCTATTCTTGCAAAAATGTGTTGATTGTTGCTTATATTGTTTTGATATTGATTGTGTTATGATTAGAAGTTAATATTGTGATTGTGTGTATAATTATATGATATGGTCTAATAGATTTAGATGTAGTATTCACACTTCTCATATTAAGTTTAACTTAATTGATAATTTGATACAAAACGTTTTAAGATTTTAAAAGGAAAACGTATTCACCCCCCTCTACGATTTCCACACGCAGGTTTCTGTCCGGGTCTTCCTTAACCTTATTCATCCATTCTTTGAATTTGTCATTTTTTTGGAAGCTTCCTCGATATGCCTATTTACCAATTCTTCAAAAGTTGGGTTTCTTGGTCTCGTACTGAGGTCTGTTGTCAATTCTTGCATAATATCCCTGACGTCCTACCGCGGTACTTAGCTCCATTACCTCCATATCCTTGAAATGGTCTGCTAGTCTCATCGTATTTCACTTCTTCAACTCTTTTGACCTCTTCTTTTAATGGGTAGTCTTTAGCAAGGTGAGCTCCTTTACAAGTATTGCATCCTAATTGTATAGCATGTACATTTTCCTTTAATTTCTTCATTTCCCTGCCAAGATTTTCAAGTTTGTTAGTAATAATGTTTATACCTTCCAAACTTCCGCCCGTGCTTCTGCTGCTGCCTCCATCATGCCACTTTTGAGAGTGGTCGACCATGTCTTGAATGGCATCAAGGGCTTGACCAGGTGTCATCCCAGGGATCGGCCCCTGAGAATCGAGCATCTGTCTCGTTGTGATGTTAATCCCCTTGTAGAAAATGTTTACCATTTGCTGCTTGATCAAGTCATGAATGGGGCGCCTGTACAGAAGATCATTGTACCTGTCCCAAGCTTGGTACAAGGTTTCATCAGCTTCTTGTCTAAAATTGTGAATATCCTCCAATTGTTTTGCCGTCTTAGAAGGAGGGCAAACACGCTGAATGAACACCTTCTTTAGGAGATTCCAAGTGTTGATGGTTCCAGCGGGCAACCTATCAACCCATCTTTTTGCAGCTCCAGTGAGTGTCATCGGAAACTCTCAGAGAATAACAGCATCATGAGAAACACCTAGAATATTGAAGAGGCTGGTGATGTATAGAACATTTTCCACGTGCTCATATGCGTCTTCAGATTTGTTTCCAGCGAAGGGTTTCTCACGCAATTCCCTCATAAAATGCAGCTTGATTTCAAATTGGACATCAACTCCAATTATCGGCCTAACAAGCCCTGGTCCTTGCTCATCTCGAGTCATCGCAAGGTACTCTTTGAAAGTCAAAGTGTCGATATCAACAACTGCCATAATTCCTGAAACTTTAACAAAATATGAGAAAAACAAAAACAAAAATTAAAAATTAAAAACTTAAACAAAAATCCTATTATAGCTCCTCCGGCAGCGGCGCCAAAATGCAGGTTTTACTGACCAGGTCTTAAATTTATATTATGTCTCGATTACCTAAGGTCTACCTAAATGCACTAACGAACAGTGTATCCGGTCATGCTAGTAAATGGTAAAACCGAGGTCGTCCCAAGAGCTATGTGTGGTGGATCCTATTTAATGTCACATTTTAAAAGCGTTGAGTTGTCAATATATTTGAATTCCTAGCTACGGCGTAGTTGAGAGTATCAGTTACGCCGTAGCTCTCTTCAGCATACTAAGATGCGTATCTTTTGAAAGTTCTTTCCAATTTCCGCTGTTGATGCAAATAATGTTCTAAAAATGTTATTTATATCTTTCGATTACTTCACGTTTTAAGGATGACAAAATGTGAAATCACGTTACGTTAAAATTAACGTAAACAAGTTTTTAATTGGAAGATCCCGTTTCTACGCAAATCACTCTAGAACAAATTTACAACTTGACAAATGAACAAAGAAGTGAATTTGTGTTTTGAGAGTTTACATTTTTTAATGGGACAAAAACATTTTTTCAAAAATATACATGACAAATTATTTTTGAATTATTAAGAAATGTTTTAATGGAAAAATAAGTTTGAAAATCACAACAGTTATTTTTCCCCCCAAAATCAGCTCCAACCTTCCCCAAATAAGTTTTCACCAGAAAAGACAAAATTTGGAGCATCCTAGTCTAGGACGGCTCCACGGTTCCACTAAATTTAGTGGAGCCGTGGCATGTTTAACGGAGCCGTCCGTACAAAATTTTCTGTAACGTTCAGAATTTTGTTACCTATAAATACCAACCCCTTTCACAGTTTTTAGGCACCCTTTCACACAGAAAAACTTCTGAGTTTAAACCTCTCACACCTTTCTTTTCTTTTGATCATTTGGATTAGTTTTCTTTTGTTTTAAGAGTGATCCAATCATCCACCAAGAGATCCTCTTCATTCCTCTTCATTAGCAAGAGAAGAACACAAGTATCCAAGTTGATACAAGGTGTTATCATTCCTCTTCATTAGCAAGAGAAGAACTCAAAGTATTCAAGAAGATACAAGAGTTATAGTTGTTAGGTTTTTGTAACACTTGTTACAACCTTGTTGTATCATAGCATACATCAAGTTTATTTATCTTTTGTGAGTGAGAGTGAAGATCAAGTGTGATCTTATAGAGATAGTGAATATCTCTTAAAGCCATTGGGCTTGTGTGATTGATCAGGAAGATCAAGGGTCGATAGATTAGTGTTAGTTGAGAGAGTGTTGATCATTGTGATCGTGTAGAGATCGTGGTGATCTCTTGTAGCCATTGGGCTTGTGTGATTGGTCACGTGGACCTTGGTAGATTGGTGCTAGCTAAGATTAGCACTCGACATTTAGCTTAGTGTCGGTAATAGGATAAGCGACGTGTACGGTTTTCTCCACCTGAAGGGAGGTTGTTGACATAGTGTTTGAAACTCTCGAGTGTGGTACTCGGGGAGTGGAGTAGGGCGAAGAAGAGCTTCGTAGCCGAACCACTATAAATCCTTTGTCTCGGTTTGATCTTTCCAACTCTACTCTTTACTTTTATTATTTAACATTAGTTAATTTAGTGTGTAGTTCATATTGGTGTAGATTGATTACACATAGAGTTCGAATCAAAATTTCCAATAGCAAACTTTTAAAACAAGATTTTTAAAAGATTTTAAAACCGGTAAACTATTCAACCCCCTTCTAGTTTCCCACAATTGGTATCAGAAGCCACGTCAGTCAAGATTTTAAAGTATATTGTATTTTAAAACTTGAATCGATCAATGGATTCCGACAAATATCTAGAAGGGCAATCTATGCAAAGACCACCACTTTTCGAAACCGATTGTTTTATTTATTGGAAAACAAGATTCGAAACGTATGTGAAGTCAAAAGACATTGATCTTTGGCATGTTATCACCGAGGGTGACTTTCAACCAATTCAAATGAATTTGGTAACTAAAAAGGATGAAATAGTTCCTTATGATAAACAAAGTGACGAACTTAAAAGAAAACTAGCCAAAAATAATGAGGCTAAAATGATGATTTATAATGCTTTGCCTAAAAAGGAATTTGAAATAATTTTTATGTGTAATACGGCAAAAGATATTTGGAAAACTTTGTTAGTCACTCACCAAGGTAATAACCAAGTAAAAGAGAACAAGATAGATCTTCTTGTTCAACAATATGAACAATTTTCCATTTCGAAAGATGAGTCAATAGATAATGCTTTTGCTAGATTTAATACTATTATCACTAGTCTTAAAGCTCTTGATGAAGGGTACTCTAGCAAGAATTATGTTAGGAAGTTTCTTAGGGCTCTACATCCTAAATGGAGAGCAAAGGTCACCGCCATAGAAGAGTCAAAGGACTTGGCGGCATTGTCACTCGACGAACTAATAGGAAACCTGAAAGTTCACGAGATGATAATCAAGAAGGACTCCGACATAGTCAAAGGCAAAAGCAAGAGAGTTAGATCTCTAGCATTGAAAGCCAAGAAGGAGTCTAGTGATGAGGAATGTTCGAGTTCCGATAGTGAAGATGAAGAGTATGCACTAGCCGTTAGGAACTTTAGATAGTTCTTTAGGAGGAAAGGTAGATTTCCTAGACAACCTCGCGATGAAAGGAGGTCATTTCAAAAGAATCATAATGAAAGGAAAGGGACAAGTGATAGGAAATGCTATAGATGTGGAGATCCTAATCACCTCATAAGAGAATGCCCTAAACCACCGAACTCCAACAACCAAAGAGCTTTTGTAGGAGGCTCTTGGAGTGATAGCGGTGAAGAAGAAGAGAAGAAGCTTAATGATGAAACATGCCTAATGGCTCAAGCTTCCAACGAGGTACATTCTGACTCTTCTTATTATAGTGATGATAATTCGTCAATAGATGATAGTAGATTGCATGACGAATACAACAAATTATGCGTAGTTAGTACTAAGATATTAGGCAGAAACACAAAACTAAAATTAAAACTACAAGAACTAGAACTACAAGTTGTAGAACTAAAAGATCAAGTCAAGAGACTTGAGAAAAACAAAGATGTAAACGTAGGATGTGGGTCATGCATAAGTCTTCAAGTAGAAAATGAAAAGCTTAAAGAAAATGCTTTAAGAATCATTAAGTTTGATGAAGGAACTAAAACACTTAATGATATACTTGAAAACATTAGATATAGTGAACAAGACCGTGCGGGTTTAGGATTTGACCCAAATCAGGCTTCTACAAGTGGTACTAAACAAGTAAAATTTGTAATGCCTGAAATGTCTAAGTCCGAAGGTGACGGCACCACTAAAGGTACAGACGGCACCACTATATTTAGTGGTACCGTGGTACCGTCTGGTGCTGAAGACAAAACTGGGTCAATTCTGAAAAATAACTTAAGTCCTAAACCAAGTCACATAGTTGTAAATAGTATTAGAGTGTCTACACCAAGCAAAGAGGAAGCCAAAGGCTTTTACAAACCATTGTCATCTCCCGAACATGGATTTGTAAAGCGTGATACTAGGTCGACTACTCCTCCACCTAGAAAAGTAAATTCTCCCAAACCTAGGTCTAGAACTCCTCTACCGAGAGGTAACTTTAGAAGACAAAATCATCCAAGTAACTTTCACGTAACTTGGAATGAACGTCAACAACAAAGTTACTTACCATGGGAAATGTGTCCTCCATTCTCACATCCTAAACTGATGCAACAAATGCGTAGGATGTTTAACTCTAACAACTTTGGACCCATGAGATATTGGGGACCAGATGTTTGAACTTCTGTTTTGCTCGGAAAACAAGACTGTAAATAAGTTTTGGAAGTCTAATAAATGAAGTATGATTTGTGATCAAAACAAATCTTGCGACGTAATAGTCAAGTCATGTCTCATTTGCTTAACATACAACAAAGGTACTCTAATCTTCTAAGCTTTAAGGACAACACCTCAGGCTCAGGTACGCTTCCTTAAAATACCCTTTGTTGGTATAAATGCTAAGCATGCAGTTGTGTTAGAGTCTAACATAGTAGGCACTGTTATAAAGAAACAAAAATTCACAATTCATCATGACGAACTCAACTTGTCCAGAAATATACGATGATCGCTTTAAGATCATGCGTGACAAGTTTGAAACGAAAATGATGTGTGAATTAAGTTTCTTCCCTAGCCCGTAGATATCTCAACCTAAAGAAAGTATCCTCATAAACCTTAGTGTGTGTGTATATATATATATATATATATATATATATATATATATATATATATATATATATATATATATATTTATCAGATACTTAGCTTATATTAATTATAATTAATACTAACGCCCATATCCATAAATGCGAATCTCACAAGAGACGATAAAGGTGAGTGAGTGGATATCACTAAGTTAGGGGCATAATAGGTAAAGTAGTTTACCTAACGGCAAGTAGGTCCATTATCATGAATAAGTATTTGGCTTTGTGCCCACTTGTAAGAAGTGCCCCAAGACTTCTTACATCAAAGTGTTTGATGTATCATCCGATACATTAAAGGTACTACACACTTGAGATTATGATATCTCTAGGAGATTGATGTAGAAAATGTTTCTATATCAACCCTGATAATGCGAGAGTTAATGTGGATTGAAACATAGAGAGTAATGTTTGTACCTTCATAGGTTTATTAACAAACTTCTTGGTTCCCCAAGAAACAAACTACTCTTGTTGTCTCTATGACCGAAGCCGAGTACGTAAGCGCCGGAAAGGCATGACAACAAACACTATGGATGAGACAAACCCCTGTGGAGAGTAGCAGTCAAGACGCCTTAGACTTGACCGGGAACCCTATAGCTTGCTCATGAACAAAGCTCGTCGAAATATGTCATTTCCTTCGTCGCGATAAGGTCGAAAGAGAAATCTTTTCTTTGAAAAGTCTCTCTTGAAAGACAACATCGTCAATACTCTAACCAATACGTTCTCGTCACCCCTCTTATGACTATCTGAATATTTCTTCGGAAATATTAAAAGTCATCTCTTATTTCTCGTCACATGACTTCTTAATATTTCATTGGAAATATTAACGTCATTTCTCACATCTCGTCATATGAATTCTCAAGTCATTCCTCTCATCCCGCTCATGACTATTTCAGTATTTCAATGGAAATATTAAAGTCATCCCTCGCGTCATACCTTATATCCCTTCTATGACCTCTCGAAAGTTTCGCGGGAAACATTGAAGTCATTCTCTACGAATCACCCATGACTCTTTAAGTCATCTCTTTAACTCGTCTCATGACTTTTAGAAATTTCTCTAGAAATTCTAAGTCATTTCCTTACAACTCGTCACATGACTTTTTGAATATTTCACGGGAAATATTAAGTCATTCCTTGTGTCTCGTATTCCGACTAATTAAATATTTCATGGGAAATATTATAGTCATCCACCAAAACACGACTCATGACTTCTATTTATTTCACGGGAAATATTAGAAGTCAATCTTCATCCAATGACAACTTAGTCAATTTCCTTGGAAACACTAAGGTCATTCCTTGTCATTCCGCCTAATCGTTTTCGTCAAAAAGTTTATTAGGTATAAACTTTTTCCTCGTGTCAAAAAGTCTTGCTAAATAAGCAAGATTAATCAGTCAAAAGTCAAAACAGAAGAAAAATGGCACAATCAGATACACGGCTCCACTAAATAGACACGGCTCCATTAATGTTTAGTGGAACCGTGGTGTCGTGCATCTGAAAAACGCGCCTATTCCTCTTTTCTTCTACACAGCCATTTCAAATAAATCCAAAACCATTCCCTCTTGCTGTCAAAACCAAACCTAAACACCCAAATTCAATTAAGCTCATGCAAATCAAGATTGAGGCATTGGAATCAACAAATCTTAATCAAAACAACACTAATTGTAAGTTAATCACTCTTAATTTCTTTCAATTTGACTCTAGGATTTATTCTTGAGCATAAATCTGAATTGGGGATTTTCAATTTTTGTTTAAACTTTTGTGAAATTAAGACTAGGACTGGACAATGTAGCATTCACATGATTCCCTAAACCTAGGATTTTCATAAACCCATTCATGTTGCAAAACCTAGTCCGAATTTAATCACTAAAATCGGATTATGATTGATTGCTTGTAGTGGAATCATGTTTAGGATGATTAAAATTAGATTAGGAACGATTTACATTGAGGCTTTTCAAACTTAGGCTTTTTGGCGCCACATTGAGGCGTTTGCCAAACACCCTAATTCCAATGTTTTTGAAAAATTTCACGTATCTAGGATCATGAAATCTTTCTCGTGCATCGTTGATGCAAATTAAAAACGTTTTTGCATGCATACATAAACTCTCAAATATAGATCGAATTACATAATTGATATGTATTATTCGACATATTTGATTGAGCAAAAGAGAAGTTAGGAGCGTTTGGGTAATCTCATTAGGTTCGTTTCAGAGTCGAGATTACCGCACCTCCACATTGTTAGCATTTAGGCGTACACACACTAAGAAGTGCAATTATTAAAATGCAACGAATTAACATGTACAAAATTATATGTTTGTAGGTAACAATGCATCGTAATGATATCCCTTGTCTTGTAGTCGATGCTCTCTTTGTTGTCACAGACAATATTGATGCTTGTTTTCCATCCATTGAGTTCGATTGTTTATACAAAATAAATGATCAAGTCTGTCCTCATTTTATACTCGAGTTTTATAGTCGTGTCCGTACCTACACCGATCTTGACGAAAACGTCTTTCTTGATTTTTGGATTCGACACCAAAATATCATCCTGTCTGTCACCGAGATTGGTGACATTCTCGGTATTCCCTCCCATGGTCAGTGTGCATACACTGAAGACCATTCTCTAGAGTCTCTCTTCTACAATCTTGAGAATGAAGGTGCCTATCGCACTGAAATTCCCGAGCTCGAACTCATCAAACAAGTCATCCAAACACCCCAAGTCAACCACACGTACCAAAAACGTGATGGTTCCATCGTTCACCTCGACCCAAACAAAATCTATCTCAGAGAGCTTCTTCCCGATCTTAGAAATTGGGAACTCCTTCTACGTGAGAACGTGTTAAGCCTTGCAGGCAACCGTGATCACGTTTCGGCGAGTCTCGCCCACATGCTCTATTGTCTTAGTATTGAGGAACCATATAACCTCGCATACTATATGGTCAAACGGATGGCCAATATTCACAGTCGTTCCGATAAGCTCATGCCATATGGTATGTTGCTTACTCGTCTCTTCCATTGGGTCATGGAACATTTTCCTGATCTCAATAATGTCGGCTATGTCCTAGTCAATCCGGTCATGAAACGTCTTGGTGGACCACAACGTCGCACAAAGCAACGTAAGGACAAAGGGTCCAAACGTGGTCGTAAATCTACTTCTGATGTTCTTCTTTCCTCCTCGTCCTTTGGTCATGGCTCTTCATCTCAACCTATGGATGAGGACGATGATGAGGAGAACCAAGAGGGAACATCTAGTCCTCAAATCCCTTCTCCCAACACCTACTTTCGAAACCTCGACACCTCTTCATTCAGACAAACCACCGACCTTGAGTTTGGTGACGTCAATCTGTCTAACCTTATGAGAAGACAAACAACAATGTATAATCGACAAGTCTCGATGCATGAGCAAACTATCGGGGGATTCAAGTCTATTGGGAAGGCTATCCAGGGACTAGGAAACAAAATCATGAAGTTGGGGAAGAGAAAAGATTAGGGAATGAACACTTAAGTAGTTATACTAACTTAAGTATTATTATTATTAAGATATTATTAATGGCTTATGGCTTTGTCCATCTTACATTAACAAGTTTGAACATGGTTAGTTTCGATTAGTTAATTAACCCTTATGTTCATTTTATCTTAATATATCTTGCCTAGTTCATGCATGTTATCTTATTTTATTACATGCACTAGATGTTAAAATTGCTTAAACTCATGCATGCTTAATAGTTGCCTAAATGCATAGATGATCACATGATCATGTTAGTTGCTAGTTGAAACTAGCTTAGGAATTCTTTGTGTTTAGTAGTTTGAGGCCTTGAGATTTGCAGCCAATAGATTCCCCAGAGATTTCCCCATTTAGGCTGCCTAAAACCAGCAGACCTGGAAAGAAGGTCAAATGGAGGCCACGGCTCCACTAAATAGGGGACGACTCCACTAAATTTAGTGGTGCCATGGTGCCTTTAGTGGTACCGTGCCTCTGGAAGACGAAAATTAAATTCTCTTCCACTTTTTGACTTTCTTTCCCTGAAAATCTGCAAATATAACCTGATTCCCATGCACCTAAATCCCCAAATCCAACATCCTTTTCAACCTTGCATGTCTTTGATTTGGCTATTTAAGCTAACATCATGCATTGCCATCCTTACACCTTCACACTCACCTTACAACCATCATGTCTTCTACCATTGCTTCCACCTCACTCAAAAACTATAAACCAAGATTCAACATCAAACCAACTAACCAAACCACTCTTGTTGATCAATGGATCAAAAGTATTCACACACCACAAACCTCAACCAAACCTTCCAATGAGATGATTCTCATTGATCTCACCTTGGATGATGAAGATGATATACACACACCCATAGCCTCTACCAAATCATCATCTTCCTTCACTACACCCCAAGCTCCATCTAAGGCAACCTCAATCAAACCAACATCCTCATCCTCCACCACCATTAGAACCAACATACATTCACCTCAACCAAGTCCCATTCAACCACTAGCCTTAACACTAAACTCATCACCATCAACTTCACTTGAACTTGGAACTAACACATCATCCTCATCACTTTCACCATCACCACAACCTCTAGCTCTTACCCTAACCTTATCACCAATCACTCCCTTTGAGTTTGGGAGTAACACATCATCATCTCCCTATCACCATCACCTCAACCCTTAATGGGTCATCCTATCCTTTACCCCCTACACTCACATACCTTGAGTTGTGCTTGTTGCTATCACAACCAAGATCTCATCATGAATCTTAGAGATGAGCTAAGCTTTAGGTTCTCATACCTTGAGCATCTCCTAACACCACCCATAGGACCCATCATCCTTCCACCTCCTCCACCACATAATAGCCTAAACTAAACATGGTTATGTTTAGTCTTTCCAATAAATGCTTAAGAACCCTTTTGAAGTTGGAAGCAAATCTTGAAGCCTCATACTACTATTGATGTTTATGTGTCTTCTTGTCATTTAAATTTGCTTTCTTGTTGTAGTCATACACATGTATGACACTTATTTTACTTTTATGAAATGGGCTTTAATATGGTTGTTCATGTCTTTCTTGGTTATTCACCTATTTGTTGTGTGGTTGGATATTTGGCAAAATGTGCTACTTAATTGTTAGATATTGTATATGTGTCATCTAACTTTGTTTTGTAGCATACACCATTGCTCGATTCCTTGGTGTTCTCCAAATGAGGGGACTATACATCAAGGGGGAGCCTTCGTCACCTTTTTGATTCGACAAAAAGGGGGAGAAATGGGAGTAAACTCATTAAAAACTTGTTAAAACTAATTTTAACCTAAAATGAGTTTATATTTTGTAATCATCAAAAAGGGGGAGATTGTTGATACAAATAATGTTCTAAAAACGTTATTTATATCTTTCGATTACTTCACGTTTTGAGGATGACAAAATGTGAAATCACGTTACGTTAAAATTAACGTAAACAAGTTTTTAATCGGAAGATCCGTTTCTACGCAAATCACTCTAGAACAAATTTACAACTTGACAAATGATCAAATAAGTGAATTTGTGTTTTGGAGAGTTTACATTTTTAATGGGACAAAAACATTTTTTCAAAAATATACATGACAAATTATTTTTGAATTATTAAGAAATGTTTTAATGGAAAAATAAGTTTAAAAATCACAAAAGCTATTTCCCCCCCCCCCCCCCCCCAAAAAAAATCAGCTCCAACCTTCCCAAATAAGTTTTCACCAGAAAGACAAAATTTGGAGCGTCCTAGTCTAGGACGGCTCCACGGTTCCACTAAATTTAGTGGATCCTTGGCATGTTTAACGGAGCCTCCGTACAAAATTTTCTGTAACGTTCAGAATTTTCTTGCCTATAAATACCAACCCCTTTCACAGTTTTTAGGCACCCTTTCACACAGAAAAACTTCTGAGTTTAAACCTCTCACACCTTTCTTTTCTTTTGATCATTTAGATTATTTTTTCTTTTGTTTAAGAGTGATCCAATCATCCACCAAGAGATCCTCTTCATTCCTCTTCATTAGCAAGAGAAGAACACAAGTATCCAAGTTGATACAAGGTGTTATCATTCCTCTTCATTAGCAAGAGAAGAACTCAAAGTATTCAAGAAGATACAAGAGTTATAGTTGTTAGGTTTTTGTAACACTTTTTTCCCAACCTTGTTGTATCATAGCATACATCAAGTTTATTTATCTTTTGTGAGTGAGAGTGAAGATCAAGTATGATCTTATAGAGATAGTGAATATCTCTTAAAGCCATTGGGCTTGTGTGATTGATCAAGAAGATCAAGGGTCGATAGATTAGTGTTAGTTGAGAGAGTGTTGATCATTGTGATCGTGTAGAGATCGTGGTGATCTCTTGTAGCCATTGGGCTTGTGTGATTGGTCACGTGGACCTTGTAGATTGGTGCTAGCTAAGATTAGCACTCGACATTTAGCTTAGTGTCGGTAATAGGATAAGCGACGTGTACGGTTTTCTCCGCCTGAAGGGAGGTTGTTGACATAGTGTTTGAAACTCTCGAGTGTGGTACTCGGGGAGTGGAGTAGGGCGAAGAAGAGCTTCGTAGCCGAACCACTATAAATCCTTTGTCTCGGTTTGATTTTCCAACTCTACTCTTTACTTTTATTATTTAACATTAGTTAGTTTAGTGTGTAGTTCATATTGGTGTTGATTGATTACACATAGAGTTCGAATCAAAATTTCCAATAGCAAACTTTTAAAACAAGATTTTTAAAAGACTTTAAAACCGGTAAACTATTCAACCCCCTTCTAGTTTCCCACATCCGCGTCTCTTCAGCTCATATGCTCATTTGTAACCTTGAAACGAAATATAAAGAAATCAAAGCATATATCCTTATAATCAATACAAATAATGAGCATTTTAGGGGGAAATTGACACTTAAATATCAAGACTATTTGATGTCATCATGTTTATTCATATTATATATATATCGAGAGTTAAATAGTAAATGATAGCGTAGGAGAGCTTTAGGCCAACTAGCTAAAGCCCATACATTGAAATAGGCCCACAAACGTCGCAACCCGTAATAACTCACATCATAATCTACTTCCCAAGATAGGAGTAAACACATGTAGGAACCAACAGGACTGGAATATGACCGTTAAACACGTGTCACTGTGGTACAATAGATGATGCATCACACGTGCTATAACATGCATAACGAAGATTCAAGAGCAATTGATTAAAAAAAGAGGTAATTCTCTATGTGCCCCGGTCGCCCAAAGTCTATACCTTTTTAGAACACAAAAAAAAGTGACTTCTCAAAATGCCCAGGAGACTTGAGCGACTTATCCCCCACCTCTTTAAATATTGACAAGTGTCCCATGCAAGTACAAGTCCGCCCAAGTTGCTCAAGTCGCCTAGGGACACTTGTCAACATTATTGCACTTGTATGAGACACTTGTAAACATTTAAAAGGTGGGGGAAAATTCGCCCAAGTCGCCTAAGTTTCCTGGGGCATTTTGAAAAGTCATTTTTTTGTCTAAAAAAGGTATAAACTTTGAGCGACCGGAGCACATAGAGAATTACCACTTAAAAAAACTCTATTTTAAATTCAATAAAATTTACTTAACCAAATAAAAACGCATGATTGATAAAAAAAATCCAAATATATTTTTTAGCCATAACTTGAACTCGATAAAAGCTCGAACCGACAAGCTCAATTATAAAGCACGATATTTGTCCACGTACTAAGGGTATGTTTGGCGCGGAGCGGTGTAGAGCTTTTTGGGTGTTGAGCGGTGAACAATGAGCATTTTGAATTTTAGTGGTCGTTTGGTAAAAAAAGGGTAAGATTTGGCTAATTTTTAAGAACTCTAATTTTTGGTGAGTTGTGACTACAAACGAGCTCCTCGTAAATCACTTTATTGAATTAACTTTTGATCATACATTTATATCTTATCAATGATGAGTTGGTCTAGTGGTTGGGACTTCCCTTGGTGACCTTTAGGTCTCAAGTTCAAATCTCACTAATGCCAACTTTGAGATATTAGGAAGTCTTCTATGAGGGCTTGCCTTGGGTATACCTAGGTTCAAGTCTGAGGGGGCAGGTTTATCCCTATTAAGCGTGGTGACTTCGGGCGGATTAAGTAGGGGGTTTTCCCCCATCGGGTATTTGAATAGGCATTCCACTATGAGGGAGCTCTCACTAGTGCGGGTCCGGGTTTTAAGACAACGTAAGCTAGACCTCTCGCTATCGAATCGCGACACGTAGTTTCAAGCGAAATTCATCTTTCAAAAAAAAAAAAAAAAAAAATCATTTATATACTTAAATTAGTTTTAAATTTTTTTTCCCTAAAATTTGGTCCTCCCCCCAAATATTTTGATTATATCCCGCCCTAATTTTCTCCAAAATCAAAATCACATTTTTGGATCCTCTCTCCAACCTTTCACTAATTAGCCACACCCTCCTTTTTGCCCTAAAATCAAAAATCAAATCATAGAAAGAAATGATGCATCGTCGTTCATTGATACTAGTGATATGCCCGATAATCCTCCTCAATCAGTCCTAAAAAACGCAATTTCGGCACCAGACATAAATCATAGTATAATCCTAGGAGTAGGTTTCATGAGTTACTCGATTCATTACCCAGCCTACTTAAACTTGTATTTTCTCGGAAGTCGAAAGCCACAATCCTGCAGAATCACGATCCTTCAGGATTTTCATAGACAATCTACCCTACCTAGTGATAAGGTTAGAATTGTTGATCATTTTTTCTTGGGTCAAATATGTGTTGTGATATATTGTTTCTAAACTGTATGTCAGCTTCAGCTTCACCATTATTACCTCTAACTTTGTTTTGATGTGTCATGTGTATGTGTAGAGTTACAATGGGCTCAAGGTCGTACCGGGAATTCATACTTACAAAGGGAGCTCAAAATTTTCAATGAGCAAAGGTAAGTTTTCAGAGTATTTGTTCTTTTATTTATTAGCATATGGACATTATTGAGCGGTATGTTTATATATGCACTGGAATTACATTATTTTTTTTGGAGATGCCTTGCAGCAAAATTTTAATCTTTGTATAGTGTAAGAGGTTGGTCTCTTTGTGATTTTAAATGTGATTGAGGTTTTGTGGGTGTGGTACAAAAGTGACTGAGATGGTTGCTTCTTATTTGACAGCATTGTGTCTTGATAAGGTGGTGCTAAATCATGGAAATGACATTGCAAATATAGACGCATCATATCTTAAAACTTTGTGTGTATTTGTATTGGCGCAGGCGACGGCTTGTTACTTCAAGAGCTTGCAAGGATCGGGTATGTCCACTTTTCATTTATATTTTATGATGCATATAATACACGTGTGTAAGTAGTGGAAAATATCATCGGTTGATTGTATGAAGTGTTGTGTCGTGATTCCTGTTCAATCTATTGGTTATATTAGTGTAGTTCATGCATACAATTTAATTTTGTAGATTCATGAGTTAATTAGGATTATACACTACAACAAAATGTGGCTAAAGCAACACTCGAAAAGTGTTGTATTAGGCCTAAAAAATGTTGCTTAATGCCTAGTGCAACACTTTTTCAAGTGCCGCCTTAGGCTCCGTTGCCTTAGGTCTAAAGCGACACTTTTGCCATAATGTGCAACACTTTTGTCAAAGTGTTGCTCGTGTTTACAAATGCAAACACTTTTGTATTGCAACTATTTGATACATATGTGCAACACTTCTTATTATACAACACCAACCAATGACAACACTTTTACGCATCAAGTGCAACACTTTCAATCATCTATTACAACACTTCTTTTTTCGTTTTAACAAATACTAGTGCAACACTTTTTCCACTAGAGGCAACACTAACTTTAGCTTTTCATACAGAATATTTGCTCAACAAAATTCAAAAGCTACAAATAGAGGCGATGTTTTAATTATAAGTGGATGCATAACTTGTTTCCATCATAGAAATGATATAATGTCATCAATAATATCATATTCCAAATACAAATTTGTCAAAAATCAAACTACCATAAAGTTCATAAACACAAAAATCTGCACACTAAAATAATGGATAGTACTAAAATCATCTCCCACATGTATTCTCAAAAGACTTCCATTTGATAGTTGCAAATCGTGATTTCCACCATACAGCTTCATACCGTACAAACTCCATTACTGTTGAGCTTCATTCTCTTAACTTGCTCGGTTTTTGACAATATCTGGGTCTGTCTCTTAGTGCCAAAAGTGTTTGCAGGTTGTTCAACATTTTCAAACCTAAAACATAAACATAGAAACTTAGATCTTTGAAGTTTAATTACAAGTTTTCAACAACTCAAGAAGAGTCACATGAAAAGTTTCATACTTGATATTCATATATGGAGCAGCCTGTCTCAGCAAGTAGACGTATCCTGGTAGTCTTCATCCCCTGATTTTGCAGTAAGTATCTACATGATGTAATTGATTAGCCAACTGATGATAGTAAATAACGGATACAGGCATGCAAATTAAAAGAGAAATATCAAATTTGTACTTCAACCATATTGTCGCAAATAAAACTAAAAATGTATACCAGATCCATCCTCTTTTTTCCTTGTAAGAAGTCACGCAGATATTTGGTCAACTGACAATTATGTAAAACAATGGTTGTGTCACAAACTGAATACAAAGAATTGAAGCTTTAAGAGCAAATGAGAAAAGAAGCAGAACATTTGCTGAGAGCATTACCAATGAATTCTGAAAGTGTTTATGTAGAGGTTTCTTGTGGTTCTTCTGATGCTCTTACAAAGTGCACAAAGTATGCGTACATATACACACAGAAACATAGTTATGATACATACCCTCAGCATAGTCCAACAAGCTCAAGTGTTAACTGCTAGAATAAAATTTATGTTTACTGGAATAGTCAGAAAACTGATACAGATCGTACCTGATTTTCGGTCCTCTTTTCTTTTTCAGCACCAGCAAGATCAACTACGGTCAACATAGCAGTGCTGGATTGAGTAGCCACATCTTCATCAGAGTTATCAATCTCACAGCGAATATTTATAATGCACGGTCAACGGCTGAAAGAATATATAAATATGGTCATAATCTCATTTAATATAAACATTAGAGGGCTTGAACCTAACTGATATCAAATAAAACAAAATTGGAGATGTAGTATGAAAAAATTGCCCATGTGACAACAAAAGCAAATAAGAAGAAGCACTTGATCAGATAAGGCAATCGCAATCACAGAATTCTAAGTACTATTCTAAGAAACAGTGAGAGAAGTGGAATATGGCTGTATGTGCATACAAATCGTTTGCAACTTGCACTCATAAAGGCTAAAACCGAAAACCATTCTCAGTAACAAACGACAAAATGTCACAAGAACCATCATTTGATATAACATTTATCATTCAAAAATGTACGTGAGCTATGTAAGTTTTGTTAAGGAAAATACAAGTGTATGTTTATGTTATTGATTATTTGTTATTGTAAGAAATGTGTATCTATTATCGTTAACCTTTGTCTAATGGTCTAGTATATACTGATACACGTGATCTGTTTGTATATTATAGGAAACAGATGATGCATGTTCAGTTTTTCACTATATGCAAAATTGAAATCGAGATTACAGGACCAACAAACTTCAACTACGTAAAGGTAAATATTTCTGAGCTGAATTAGGTCTAGAAGAAATTTAAAGCAATAAATTTACTCACATTGATCAGTCAAATACATTTCTTAAATAGGATTAACAAGAGAGCTTGAAGAAAAACATACAGTGAATACTTATACTATATTTATCCACCACAACTAATGTCACATTTGGTATTCAAGTCCTCATCCATAAAGATATTTATGGCAAATAAATTATATAAATGATTAACAAGACATTTTAAGACCAGAAATTAACAACTAAATTGAAGAACTTACTTTCTTCAATTAATGTAACAATTAACCAAAAAGAACATAGTGTAAAATATCAAAAATAAGTTTCTTTGATCCACAGTTGAAATTATGTCATGAGCGGTTGTTGGCATTTACCAACATAAATTTGTAAATGACTCTCTGTTTAGTCTCTCTTGTATTTAGTTATTATTATATAAATGTATGGATAAGATCACTTCTAGTACTCTAGTAGACAAAAGAATAATTTAACTCTTTAAAGATAGCAAACACCAAAGAATATGAAATTGTAGCTACTAACCTGAACAGGATAGTTAGCGAATTTCGCAACTGAATCCCACATGAATATAATAGTAGAACCTGAAAATGAAGAAACTAATTTTAAAAACATATTGAGGGAGTAACTAATTATGTACATAAAATCATGGTCACAACAAATTCATAGGGTAGCTCATCAATAAATGGCAGTAACTGAGTAAAGGATTATTAGGTGCACTGCCATATTTAATTACACTATTGACATTGACCAATCTTTTGATGATACCAATTTTGAATGAATGATTTAGTCATTATACTAATTAAGTGAATACTCCAACAATTAGGTATAAAAGAAGCATATAAATGTTATTCGGATGGTTCATGACACATTAATAGTTTTCTTTCCTAACAAATTCTCATAGTACCGTTCTCTTCGCAATTTCTTATCACGCGCTAGTCTCACTATAATCTAAAAAAGTACCGTTCTCTTCGCCAAAGCCAACAGCATGAGCCGCGTTTAATCAACTTCAACCATTGTTTATCCCTAAGATTTTTGAGCTTGAGCACAAAATTGCCAAGAGCCCCAAAAGGCCAAAAGGAATGAAAAACATATAAACCAGGTATAACATAATGAATATTCATTAAACTCCAAAATGATGTATTAAAAAGTGTAAAGACGGTTGATACAACCTGACCCATTTAATAGGCATACACTTAATATGATTCCTTATCCTTATTAACACCTCAAATTCAATTATACTGTGTCAGACGCGTTGATCTTCACAAAAAGTGTCGATTATAATAATTCTAATCACCAAAAAAGAATTATAAAAGACAGTATATTGCATTGCAAATGAAAATGGTCAAAAATCAGCATAAACGCTCAAAGAATCAAATACGATTATTGACATGACAATGATAACCAAATACGGACATAAACACAAAACAAAAGCAGTGCACCACAATCACAGGACCCAAGACTCTCACATATACTTGCAAAATTCCATCTAAACATCTCGTGCAGTTAAGAAATCATCTAAAAAAGGGTGGCGGACCTTGCAAATTCGCGATGTAGGATTGGGACATAAAATTAAAAGTACACATCCAAATCCTGTACAAATCAGAGAACAGTGATAGGCAGCTCTGCTATTGTTTTGAGACCAGACAACATAATGCCATCCAGGTTATCAAGCACAGTAGTTCAAGATCCATGATTTTCCCTTTAAAAAGAGACAAGCAAGCAATGAAACAAGCATTAATAATCAATTGTAAGAATCTTAGATTTACAGCCATAAAATAGCTTATTTTTGAAGTAATTACTGACCTTAATCAAATGTAGCAAAGCCGGCGGCTGCATCCCTTAGCCACCCAGCCGAAGAGATGACAACATAGTCTTTCTATGATTTTCATTTTGGGAGAAAAAGATGGGTGTGACTGAATTAGGGAAAGGTTGGAGGGAAAAAAAAGATGGAGGGATCTAAAAAAAATTTTGATTTTGGGGGAAATTTGGGGCGGGATATAATGAAATTGGGGGAAGACTAAATTTCAGGAAAAGTAAAAATATTATTATAAGTCTTGTGCAGATAAATATTAAGATGCAACACTTTTGACAAAAAATGTTGCCGGTTACATCTACAAATGCAACACTTATTTTGCAAATGTTGCTTAAAGTTTAATGTACTTTAAAATGCAAAATTTTATAAGTGTTGCTTATAAAATGTTTGCATTAGCCTCATTTTGTTGTAGTGATTTCTCAATAGTCACGGATGCAAGAACAGAAGTGGGAGTGGTAAAAGGGAAAATGAATCATTTTCATTCCAGTTTTTGGTTTCGTGAAAATGGTTAAATGCTATTTCAATCAATAGGCAACGATGTATTCATGGAGAGCACATTTATCCGTGTTGTAAATATCGCTCGGCGGTACTCGGCGGTCGACCACCGCCAAGCGCCAAGACCGATATGGCGGCGATATATCAGTGATATATCGGAGACCATAAATTAAAAGAAATTTTATGTATATTTTTGAAATGCAACATATGTAACACAAAACAAAACATAAATTATATTTATAACTTATAAGAGAGAACTGGTATACTACCAAAGTGCTCCATTAAACTCCAATATATGACTGAACACAAAACAAAACATAAATTATATTTATAACCATATAATAATTTATCCAATTTGAATATGTCGCCCGTTACTTGCGGCGATCGACCACCTTTGCCAAGCTGCCAATACGACCGATATGGCCGGCGATATATCAGTGATATATCGGAAGACCATAAAATATTAAAGAAATTTATGTTAATTTTTGAAATGCAACATATGTAACACAAAGACAAAACATAAATTATATTTATAACTTATAAGAGAGAACTGGTATACTACCAAAGTGCTCCAATTAAACTCCAATATATGACTGATTGACTCGAAAACCGATAAATTTGACCGATTTTTGACCGATATGACCGATATATGACCGATAAATATGACTGATATTTGACCGATATTGACCGATATGACCGATATTTGACCGATATGACCGATATTTGACGATTTATACCAAACCGATAAATTTGACCCGATAATGAATATCGTATCGTCGACCCGTACACCCCGATAAGCGATATATCACGATATATCGGCCGCCAAGACCGATATTTACAACACTGCATTATGAACTGAAGTTGATAATGTTAAAACATTTCCAGACATAGCTAAAATGAACCAAAGGTATTGCATATTATGAAATGTTCATACATGATAGTGTTTGCATAGCTTAATGATCAATCAGTTTGGCCAAGTTCTACTCATAGTAAAGCTAAGGCTAATCACAGCTTAAGTTTGAGACCTCACTAATCTAAAGTAGAAACTCTAAACATCTATGCCAATTTAATTAGATCTTGATCAGTGTTGTACATGAAAATAGCTATCAGCAATTAAGTTCACATGACTAAATGTAGCACTAATCCAAACAAATGTTTAGAGTTTAGCATATACAATAAAATAAAGGATATGCCCAATAAGGCAATAACATAAAAAGAAACTGTAGTAGGAAAATTAGTAAGTAGCATCCCGATGAACTAAACGAACTATTAGTATGTTTACAGTTGAATGATATGCCTAGTGTAATTTTAAGAACTAGTGGGCTTATAAAACTTTAGGGAAATAATTTGTAAAAAGTAGACTACATACGTTTTTTTTTATCTCTTTTTCTAATCATTCTTTTAACTATCTTTTTTATTGTTATTGTTATTCAGGTAACTGATTGCCGCCGAAACCCGACGAAGACCTTCTAAAACGATTTCATATATAACTTGTTATTTAAATCGATATATGCAAATCGTTTTCCTTCTAAAACGATTTCAATATCTTCCATTTATTTAAATCGATTCTATATAACTTGTTAACAAAGTTTAAATCAGTTCTAAAAATAAATCTTCCATTTATTTAAATCGATCTATATAACTTGTTAACAAAGTTTAAATCAGTTCCAAAAATAAATGGAACAAAATGGAACTGCAGCAATTAAATCGATTCTATATAACTTGTTAACAAAGTTTCGGAGCTGCATTCGTGTCCGCAGGTCGCGCATGAGTTCAGAAGCTTCGAACCCATTTTGGCCCAGAAATCTGCACCCCCACTGTGCGTGCGTAGGAGTGGGAGCATAAGCTCACCTAAAAGATTTTGATAGCAAATATCAAGATTTCTATATAAACCACTCTCCACTTCCTTCACTAGGCGATGTGGGATAGATTTGTGTTCATATTGTGTTCCAAGTGCCTTACTTTGAGACACGATATCTCATTCATATCAACTCCTATTTTGACACATTTTAGCTCGTTGCGAAGCTCTCGTCATGGAGAACGCAAAGCTACCAAAAAATATAAGTATACATAACATATACATATATTAAAATAGTGTCCAAAATATGCAAAAATCATTTTTGCAAAACTAATTTTCCAACAATCAATGGGTCCTGGTCAAATTAGTTATATTGAATGTAAGTTAGTCATATTGATGAATGGGTTGTGTCCGGGTTAATTTGTGTTGAAATTGGCTAAAGGTTGGTTGAAATGGGTTCTTTTAGAGCTTAAATGGGTTGTAGTGGTTTAAATCAGTTGTATGGGATTAAAAGTAGTCATCTTGTGTATGAATGCGACATATTGTATTGGTTTAGTTTCAAATGAGTATAAATGGTTGTAATGGTTTGTATGAAGTATACTAGATGCGTGAATGTTTACCATGTGTTTGTATTGCAGTTGGAAGAAAAGGTCGAAGAGAAGCCATGAAAGCATAATTGTCGCGTAGTAATTCGAACTTTAGATTTATGTGTAGTTATAAGGATTTTGATATATAACGTGAATTGCTCATGATGGTTTCGGATAATTGCATATACCCGCTCTTTATTATTGTTATTTAGGTTTTTTCAGATATTATATTTTGCTGTAAATTGGTTTTTTACTTTATGTTATTCAAGTGACCATGTTAACTTGATTTTATGGATGATTAATAAAAATTGAGTTCAATTTATTTTTGGCTTCGATTGAATTAATTTTGTGCATATATGAGATGGGTGGTTGATACGATGGTGTACTAAACCTATTTGTAACGGAAAATGGTGCAAATACACATTAGCAATGATAATGCGAACCATACCAAATGATTTTCATTTTACCAGGGTGCAGGATTACTCCCTTTACCCAAAAATACCAAATGATTTTTATAACAAACGTAAAACCGAATGTTTTTTGGCAAGGTAGATAAAAAATGTGCCAAATACGTTTGGCACAAAAAATGGAAATTGTGCCAAATACGTTTGTCACGGTCGAGAAAACCGTCCTTATTAATTTTGGCATGGTAAATAAAAAATGTACCAAATACGCATTCGGCACAGGAGATGAATTGGTAACAAATATGCATTTGGCGCGAGATATAAAAGTGTGACAAATGTCCATTTTGGAACAGAAAATTGTCAGCCGTGCCAAATACCTCACTCATGGCACCCCAAAGTTAAACCGTCCCATAGACCGTGCCGAATACTATTTAGCAACACAAAACCGTGCCAAAGCCGGGCCAAATAGCATTTGGCACGGATTTTTGAGTATTTGGCACAATTTCCACCCTCCCAAATACCCATTTTTCTTGTAGTGGAACCTGAAGTAAAAGGTATATCTAGTTCCAGTACAACAACACAAAACATGGCTTTTGTGTCCTCCTCAACCAACAACTCTAGCAGTACCAATGGTGAAGTTAAAACTGCTCATGGAATTACTACTGCCAGCACTCAAGTTAATGCTGCTACTCCTACAAACCTTGATAACTTGAGTGATGCGGTGATTTATGCATTCCTAGCTAGTCAACCTGATAGTCCTCAGCTTGTTCATGAGGACTTACAACAAATTCATCCTGATGATATTGAAGAGATGGATTTAAGATGGCAGATGGCTATGCTAACTATGAGGGCATGAAGACTCTTACAAAATACAGGAAGGAAGATCACTGTCAATGGCAATGACCATGTTGGTTTTGATAAGACAAAGGTGGAGTGCTACAACTGTCACAGGAAGGGCATTTTGCTAGAGAGTGCAGGGCTCCAAGGAATCAAGACAGCAGGAACAGGGATAGCACAAGAAGATCTGTGCCTGTGGAGACCTCAAATTCCACAGCTTTGGTGTCTTGAGATGGTCTTGGTGGCTATGATTGGAGTGATCAGGCTAAAGAAGGACCCAACTATGCACTTATGGCATACTCATCTTCATCTTCAAGTTCTGAGTCTGAGGTATCTAATGATTCTGGTTGTTCTTATAAATCTTGTTTAGATACTGTTGAGTCACTTAAAGTTCAGAATAATAAACTAGTAGTATTTTTAAAGAAATCTGAGTTACATGTTTTAGGTTATAAGGTAGGCTTAGAGTCAACAGAAGCAAGACTTTAATTTTATAAAAAGCAAGAGTCTGAGTATGTAGAAAAGATTAATGTTTTAAATGGTGAATTTTTGTAAAAGAATCAATTATTGAAGAGCTTACGAAGAGACTTGCAAATTGTAACAACCCGAAATTTTCATCAATGTTATTTCCACTACGATATCTATACCAGGTATTTTCACTAGAAAATTTTTGCTTTATTTGATTCCATCTACTTACATAACCCCCTAGACATGCTCATGTATCCACCAATGCCAAATATCCTTATGTTTACTCCTTGTAAACCTTCTAGTATGTCAAGTCTATGTTTCAAACATCATTTTATCAGGTATCCTATTAATCTAACTTACTATATATAACATGATACCAAAACAAGGCCTATATGTTTACGGTTATTCCGAAAACCCAAATTTCTTATCTAAACTAGTTTGAAAGTATTCAATGCTTATGATAATTATATTAGCTACATTTCCTCACCAAAGCCTTAGTACAACTCCTTAGAGCTTAGTGTACAAGCCCTTTAAGCATGGAATCCTAATTAGGTCATTTAGGCCCCTAAACTAGGTCAAACCTTCCAAATTCTTTAGCATAAGTTGCCACCACTTAGTACATGATTCCTAAACCTTAATCTCAGCTCCTAATCACTTTATAAACCCTAATCTAGGTACTAATCCCTAATCTAAAACCCTAAACCTAATTCAACCCTAAACTAACCCTAAGCTAGTTCTAATCCTAAACTAAGCACCTCAAGCACCTCTAGCAACCTACCATACAACTTATGCACCTCCTTGTCACTCCAAGCTAGCAACCAAGACCACACAAGTAGATTACAAGTAGGTGATGCTCCTACTTGTCACCTAGTACCTTACACAACCAAACCACCACCACACAACCCCTACACCGCCTTCTAGCCCTCCCCTAGCTTCCATTAGTCACCCCCTCCACTTCATCCACCACACCACGAAATCCTTGGCCAACAAGCCTCAACGAGGCTATAAATACCCTCGTACCCCCTCCTCATTCAAACCATCCCTTCCCACTTCTCCACCTTCTATAATCTAGTTCTAGCAGTAGTATACAAGTCCTAGGAAGCTAAGAAGTCGAGATAACCAAGCCTTGTAGCCTTGTCGAAGTCATTTTTTGTCGAGAAACCCTAATCACCCCTAACACCCATTTTAGGTCACGTAATCCTTTCCACTCATTCTATAAGCTCTCTTTTAGTTTCATTATGTCTATAAGCTGTCGTAGATCACATAGGAACCCTTGCATGAGCCTTGATCACTAAAACATACTCTTAGCAACTCCATTTTGTTAAAGAGTTCTAGCTACACTATACTATCTCAAATCCCCTTATCCACAAAACTAATTCATATCCCTATTTTGAACTCATTTCCCATTGTCCATCTTATTACCTTAACTTTGTGTCTATAGGTTTTTTTATTGAAATGAATGAATTAAAATGCCATTAGTTATCCTTAGTTTCTAAAAAGAAAACCCAATAAACCCAATAAATCACCCGTGACAACTAGGGAATACATCATTTTCATAAAACTTTTTACAAATGTTGGACCCAAAAAAATCCATATGCAACTATGTAAAGGCTGACTGATTGAGTTCTCAGTTTTGGACTTACAAGAGGCTCTGTGTTGCTTTCCCTTCTGACAAGCGACCAGGTTTTATCTTTTTCAAAAAAATTGGAAGGTAAAACTTTACAAGATTTCCCTTAACCAATTTTTTCATTGTTTTAAAATTTAATCGCCCAGCCTTTATGCCAATGAGTAGATTTATAGTGTGGCTTTTTCAAAAAGACAAATTAACCTCCTTTGGGAACAATGTTCTTTAAATCAACACTGTAATTTTTGCCTTTCTAGGAACTTTAAGTAAAACATGACTTTCATTAGGTAACTTTAATCTTTAGATAAAACAATACATTCAGTGTCATTTAAAAGAACACTATTCTTTTTGTCACACATTTGTGAGACCTAAAGGATTTAAATTTTAAAAGTTTTAACTTTAATCTTTTACAAAATATACATTCTGTAAATCTAGTTTACCCGTTTGATTGTACCTTGTGTGATTTTCCCTCTTTTGGGATTACTCCCAAAAAAACAACATATCCCCCATCAATTTTGCATAATTTGTAAAATGGGACTGTTTCGTTCATGTGCCCTTTAGCATCCATGTCAAAAACTCCTTTATCCTGTAAATCCACCCGTGGTTGCCCCAACATAAAGTAAGAAAATCAGTTTCTTTTGGGGACCCCAAACCATCACTGCTTGGATTGCCCTTTTGCCCTCAACATAATCAAATTCTTTTGGACT
>CP139503.1:96520211-96693537 GCA_021014915.2 Artemisia tridentata subsp. tridentata
TTTCAAAAAAACCCTCCAACTTCTAAGGGGGGGGGGGATTCTTCCAAACATTTTTACTGTTTTTTTTTCTGTCTTGCAGCTCTCATTAATCTCTCACCCCCCTGATCCATGTTTTGAAGAAGTAACATTCAAAACCCCTTTCTTTTTGCTTCTTAAAACTGTGAGCTTCCGATATCATCAGGGTAGAAAAAACCACACTAAAAGGGATACTTTTTCCCCCAGCAATCATAAAAAGATTTTCCTTTCCTGTTTTGGTTGAAACTTGGTGCACTTCACTTGATTCATATAACTTCCAAAATGCAAGATTGTGAGCTTTAATCTTCCAATACCTGTCATTAGGATCTGGTTCATACAACCTCTACAACTCTACCCAAAGTTTTTTGTCTTTAATATTCTCTGCATCAGTTGTCTTGAATCTTTCTTTGACTATTTTCCAAAGGGTATCCAGATCTTCTTTATCAAGTACTCTCACCAAATCTGGAAAACACTTGTACACAATTGAGACTCCACCAACTTTTAATATCTTCCATGCCATTCCAAACTTGTCAGTGTAAACTTCCCAATCCAGAATAGGATGCTTTGCTTGAATGGGATCAACATTTAAGGCTTCAGGGACAACTAACATCATCTCATTAAGCTGCTCATCAGATAACTTTTCTTCAACTGTTTCTTCATCTTCTTTTTCAATAGTTTTCAGCCTCTTAGTTGATCTTTCTGCATCATCTTCTTCCATAGGACGAAATTGTTGTATTTTTCTGTATGCAATGTAATACAACCTCTCTATTTCATCTTGTGTCTTTCCCTTTAACTAAGCTGCTTTCCAATTGTCCTGATTAATCAAAAACTTCCTCATACCACTGATGATTTGTGTCCTTGTAAGTTTTCTCTGTCTTTTCTGACCATGAGCTTCTCTAATTGTCTTCATTAGATCATTGAGAGCATCTTCATCAGTTCTTGAGTTAATGAAATCAGCAAGTTGTGCTGACCTTTCTTCAACTGTTAGACTTTTGTTTAAAATGAGCTCTTCAGCCTTTGCCTTTATGATTGGATCTGAATCAATCATTTTGTTGTATTTGATCTTCATGTGCTCTGGCTTCTTCTTCTTCTTGATACTTTAAAGCTAAAAGAGCATTTGTTTCGATCTGAACTCCAAAAGTAACCTTTGCTAATCTTTGTGCTTCCATGAATGCATCAACTTCTTCTTCATGAACTTTTTGTGCAACCTCATCATCATGGTCTATCTGAGCTTGAGTTCTGGCCTTTATCTTCTTTGGTTGTGGTTCATCATCGACCATTTTGGCTTTGCCTTTTTCTTGAGCAATCCTGCTTGTATAAACAACCTCAGCAGTACTATAAATTGGCTGAGCAGTACTAACTGGTTCTTTAATAATTTGTATTGCTGCTTGTATCATCTGATCAACATTCCCAGCAGTACCTTGTTGTTCACCATCAAAGTCCATATCACCACCATCACCATCATTACCTGCATCCATTTCTTCAAAATCCAACTGCCTCCACTCAGTTTGTGCACTTGTTTTCCTCCCCTGTTTGGAAGAATCATCACCATCAGAATCATTTTCAGATCCAGAAGAACTTGAAGAATCAACAACATTAGCTCTTCTTTTTTACTTTAGCTTCTTGACCTGCTCTTGCAACTTTTTCACCTTGGTGACCAGTTTAGAAGTAATTCTTCCATAAAGCTGCTTAGTTGATTTAAGATCATTTTCCAAAACAAGTACTCTGGTTGACAATGTTGTACACAATTCCATCAATTCAGTAAGTTTCACACTGCCTTCAGCACTTCCAGCTGTGTTACCTGCTGAGAGAGGTGCATCATGAGGCATAGACTCGGTTTCTTCCCTAGTTGAACTAGGTAGTACTCCTGAGCCACCCAAATGTTCCATGTGGCTTGGGATTCCACCACCTGTATCCAATCCAAGAGGATGAGATACATTAGGTGTTGCCATGGGAGAGGTCTTATTGATGTTACCTCTGTCCTGTGAAGCTACTAAACTTGACACATTAGTGGTAGCCATTCCCATACTGCTATAAGCAGCCTCATCTGCAACATTGGTATGAGGAGGAGAATTAGGCTGAGGTACCATAGTTTCCTGTCTGTTTCTTCTCCTAAAGGTGTTAATTACAGGGGGTGTGTGAACAATATTTGGAACCACAATGGGTATGTGTTGGGGCTCAGTTGGGAGTACTGACCCTTCACCCCTAAAAGATGTAATTCTTTCCAACATTTCAGGAAAAAGAGGTTTTACAACCCCATTGAAAAGTCTATTTGCCATTGCCATATTTTGAAAAAGCTTTTGTTGCAGGCAAGGTGTTGGAAAGGTTTTCTTATGAGATTTGAGCTCATTCTGTCTTTTGTTTAAAATTGTTTGCACAAATCTTGGATACATCAAAAACATGGTTTTGCTTTTAACATTACTCATCATACCCTCAAAAATATATTTTGAAAAATTGTAAGTCCTGTTTTTGGATAAGCAAATGAGAGCAATAGCAATATTGCTACTGAATTGCTCCCATGATGTTTTCTTAGGACTTAAGCAGTGTTGGAGGGTATGTATAAAAAATCTCCATTGGGGTGAGAAACATCCTTTTTGAAAAGTGAGTTTATGATCAGATGTGTCATACCCCATGTTAGCAATTTCTTGCCAAATTTCAGTGTTTGGCAAATCATGGATACCCTTGAAATATGCTAATTTGAGATGTCTCCTAACAGACTTCTCAGTAACAATGAAGTTTGTGCCATCCACTGTTGCATGTATTTCATTGTCCCCATTTTCACTAGTTTCAACAGTTGCAATCTGTAAAAACATTGTGATTTGAGAGATATATAGAGTAGGGTTACAAGTAAGAGCATACCTTATATGAGTTGTGTTCATGAATTTCACAATCTCATAAAAGATTGGTCCATCACCCTTCTCTGATTTTTCCAAGAATGCCACCTGGTTGTGAGCCTTAACGAATTCCAAGTTAGCCATAATGATATATGCAATTGTATGACAGAAAAGTGATCGTTTGTGGTTCAACTAAAGATATGTTAAGCCAATTAGGATTTTATAAAGATACTGTTAGGGTTTGAGAATAAGGCGTATGGATAATAGTTAACTTTTGAGAGAAGTAATCACTAAAATATAGTAAGTAAATATTATCCAAAAGAAAAATCCCTATAAGTATGGTAAGAAACACTTTTACCCAACGGCTATATCAAAAATCAGTTATTGACACAATAGTTGTAACGGCTAGTTCAGCAGTACAAAATTTTACACTAGCAGTACAAACTGTTGCCTAGCAGTACAAACTTTTTAACAAAAATTTTAAGGAGCAGTAGAAACTTGATTTGACTTTAAAACACTACTGCCCACTTATAGTTTTGAGCATACTATCAGCTATCAACGGATTTGATATGTCTTTACCAATAGCCGTTTGCTTTGGACTAGCCAACTCTTCACTGTGAAGCATGGTGAGTTGATAACCATATAGTTTTTGGTAAACTATCAACCATAAATGGATTTAAGTAGTCTTTACCAGAAATCGTTTGCTCTGGACTAGTTGGTTCTTGATGTGTATTAGACATGGTGAACCAATTACCATTTGTGGTGTGATATAAGTCACACAATGTACATCCAAAGCCCAATAATCTCCAATCATAGCTTCACTTAATTATCAGTCTCAACCTGTAATTGTTAGTCCAAAACCAAGAAAAACACACATCAAAGTATTTTCCATTTTAACAATCATCAACATTGATTAACAGTTCTATAAAACAGACTTCATTAGCAGTACAAATTGTACAAAGCAGTACCAATTGACACACCTAGCAGTACAAATTAATTACTTGACAAAAACATTTAGAGATTGAAAAATTTAAAGGTTAAGCATTCCAATTCCTGCAACCAAAAATTGAAATCTCCCCACATCAAATCCTTTAGTTAATAAATCAGCAAAGTTGTCATCTATGTGAATTTTAACAACTTGAATTAACCTTTTCTCATTACAATCTCTAATGAAGTGATGTCTAATCTCTATGTGTTTTAGTTTTAGAATACTGAACTGGATTCTTAACTATACTCATTGTACTGCTATTGTCAATAAAAATTATGGTATTTAAGAAGTTGTACCCATAATCAAGCATCTGATTTTGTATCCAAAGAACTTGAGCATAGCAACTAGCAGCAGCCACATATTCAGCTTCAGTTGTGGAAGTAGCCACCATAGTTTGCTTCTTGCATTGCCAAGAGATTAGTCTGCATCCTAGGAATTGACAACCACCAGTTGTTGACTTCCTATCCAAACTAGCACCAGCATAGTCACTATCTGAGTATGACACCAGTTCAAATGGAGATTCTTTAGGATACCAAAGGCCTAAATTAGGTTGACCTTTAAGGTACCTAAATATTCTCTTGACTGCTGTCAAGTGAGAAACCTTGGGAGTGACCTGAAACCTTGCACAAGCATACACAACAAACATGATGTCTGGTCTTTATGAAGTAAGATACATCAAGGACCCTATCATAGATCTGTAGGTGTGAACATCAACAGCCTCACAACATTTATCTTTCAGAAGCAAGTGTGTCTCTTTATCAGCCGGTGTATTAGCAACTTTAGCATCTGAAAACTAAAATTTTCTCAATATGTCAGCTACATATTTATCCTGGCTGATAAATGTTCCATCTGGTCTCTGCTTCACTTGTAGCCCCAAAAAGAAAGTAAGTTCCCCCATGGAACTCATCTGAAACTGATCATGCATCAACTTTTCAAACTCTAGACACATCTCCTTCTTGGTTGACCCAAAGATTATATCATCTACATAAACCTGTACCAACAATATATCACCTTTGCTCTTCTTGATGAAAAGAGTTTGATCAATTTTGCCCCTATGGAACCCATTCTTCAAAAGATATGTAGCCAAAGTTCCATACCAAGCTCTTGGAGCTTCATGCAAGCCATAAAGAGCTTTTACCACTTTGTATACCTTGTCTGGATGATCTCGATCAATAAAACCTGGAGGTTGAGAAACATATACCTCCTCTTCAATCTTGCCATACAAGAAAGCACTCTTCACATCCATCTGGTACACCATAAAACCCATAAAAGAAGCATAAGCTAAGAACAATCTTATGGCTTCAATTCTGGAAACAGATGCAAAAACTTCTTCATAATCAATACCCTCTTCTTGTGTATAGCTTTGAGCTACAAGCCTTGCCTTGTTTCTAATCATTATTTCTCTCTCATCTTTCTTATTCCTGAATACCCACTTTGTAAAACCCGTAAATTAATATAATCTGAAAAGACCAAAATGCCCCTACAATCTAAAACTTTGATTTAATGAGTCCTTGAAGCACCAAATTGATCCCAAATCTTGGTAAATAAATAATCTATGAAGCAATATAATATTAAGGCACCTAAATGATGTTGTGACACATTAAAAATATTATTTTGGACACTTTAAAATTGCTAGAACCGAAATTATCATTTATATACATTTTAAACTTTATAAAATATGTAAATAAGGAAGATACAAATCACAATTAAACACTAATGAATTGGTCTTGATTGAGGCCGAGATTTTCTACCATTTCCCCCATAAACTCGGTCCATTCCACATCTACTTCATTCCTATCTCCTTTCTTCCAACCGAATTCCTCAAGAAACCCTAAACAAAAAGTGACGGCATACTTTATTTTTCCTCATTCGATCTCAAGGAAACTGTCATGAAGGCATGACTCGCCCTACATGCCATAATATCGGTGGAGAGCAGGTGTAAAGGTTTGGAATGCACAGCGTCAATAAGGATGAATACTGTCAGTTCATGTTCGAGTTCGATCCGTCTTCTTTTCGTGTGTGGACTGTTTCATTCGTGGTGCTCCTTGGTTCATGTCCTCGTTGTTCTATCTGTCATAAGGTAAAAATCTCAAATCACGTTGGCATGCTTAATATACTTATATGAATATGAGTCATCATATAAACTGGTTACACCCAATACGATACGTTGTTTTGAGAATCAAAAGCTGGTCATGCTAGACTGTTATTCAAACTATATACATATAAGGGTATCTTACAAAGATTTTGTAAACATGTGTGTCGAAACGGGTTGTGTTTCTTCATGTCGTCTTCCCTTGTCTTTCTGCCCTAAGTCTAATTCGTTAGCTTTCATTTTCACGTACAAGAGACACTAGCAAGCGATAGAATTTTATGTGATACGTTAATAGAACATGAATCGAAATCACCTTGGATGAGATTCTAGTTAAGAAACTTGATAGTATGGAAGTTAAAACATGCATACGTATGCTATGGTTAATCACAATGGAGTTTTGGGTCGTGTGTGATTTTATGTGATAACTGGTGCTCGTCAAGTTGCGTGTAAGTTCTGTCGAAGTGTTGGGTTTTGTTTGAGTGTGTATGTCAGGTGGAAGAAAACATGTGAGTGTAGGGGTGTGGGTCCTGAGGTGAGTTTTTAAACAAGATTAAACGTGTGTGAGTATATAGCGTGTAGGGGGTTGGAATGCATGTAAATTGTGGTTAATTCTTGATTCATAAAACCTGAGGTGTGAGTAAATAGATAATGAGTCGAGTGTGAATATGGAATATGTGAACGTGTGTATCAAAATACAAGTGGGTGAGTTGATCCCATGTTTGGTCACATACGTGTAGATATGGGGCTCTTCAGCCTGGTCAAATTCGTGTAGATGTGGGGTAGATGTAGGACTCGTGTGATGTTTATTTTATGTGGAGCATATAGTTATTATGGGAGTATCAAACTATGTTGGTATTTTATATAATGGGCTGAATTAGATATATAGGTCTGGTGGGTAATGTTGTGAGTGGTTGGGTGTGTCATATGAATGTGGAACTCATACCTGTTTGGGTCGTTAATATGTGGGTGAGTTGTGTGGCGTTCAAAGGAGTTTCAAATGGGATCTTGGTGTGTCGAAAAAAAAAAAAAAAAAAAAAAAAAAAAGAAAATATAGAGGGTCGATGGTGGTTGCTATGTCGGGGTCTAGAATTTATCATCTTAATATAAAACATTAGCATAAACCTTAAAATAATTTTACTGAACAATTTTAATATGTAGTTTTGATAATTTACATGCTGACCCTAAACTTTGCCAAGTTGACATAATTAACCTTATATTTGTCATTCCAACACCTAAACATTATAAAATTGTCAATTATAGCTTAATGTATTAAAGTACTAGTTCGGGAAACTTACTAATTATAGAAAGATTACTAAGTCGGAAAACTTACTAAATATGTTCAGTTACTATTTTTGAAAAGCTACTATAAAAGGAAAGTTACTAAAAATAGAAAGCCGACTAAAACGAGAAATCTGATTTAAATAAGATATTAATTGTAAGACGACCATGTGTTCGTGTAGATTCGCTGAAGGTGGAGTTGCTTTCGATCTTTTCGTTCCTAGTTATGTTGTCTGCTTGCTACTAAGGTACAGATATTCTGACCTTCTCTGTAAGGTTTCTTATGATCTCTATCATGTTCTGATCTGTTTAGCCTCTGATTTGATACCTTTGCTATGATTCGCTTCTTTATGACCTATGATATGAACCTGTGCTGTGAAAACCTTTTAATTCTGACTTGGAAATGATTTGAGAAAGAGCTATTTTAAAATGATGTTTACAATTGCGATACAATACCTTTTAATTGGGATTTTACTAACTTGTATGAAAACTATTTTAAAAGACTATCTTTATGAAAAACCATTTTTGAAATATCATCTACTTTGAAGGATCATTTTTATGAAGACCATTATTAAAAGATTGTTCTAAATGGACTCTTAATTAGAAACCTTTTAAATGAACTATTACTATGGAACTTGGATTATTGACCTCCTGATATTGACCTCCTGATATTGAACTTTCTGATATGACACCCTGATTATGATATGAACCTTTGACCGTTGACCTTTGACCTTTGACTCTCAGTTTGATACCCGAGCCAAATGTGTTCCCTAGCCATGAAGGTAACATGGCCGTGTCTGTGATGCACCACTGACATGACTAGTGTGTAGCCCTAGTGATTTGGTTACACCGTCCCCATTCTGATTCTGTTATGCGCGCTTATGTTATATCTGATATGGCCAATATGATTTGTTCTGGGGGGGCGAATGGATGCATCCTAGATTTGTTCTGTTCTGTGATGATTATGATATATCTGATATGTGGTGACTGATGATGGGTGCAATCCACGTCTTTCATGTTCTGGGAGCTAGCTACTCCATATATTTCTGTTGGATACATGAGGTCACCCCTCATATTATCTGGTTACTTGAGAGGCATCCCCTCTGGATTTCTGATATGGTGACATGGATATGATATTTCTGTTTCTGGGCTCGTGGTGGATGACTGTCCTAAACCTTTACTCTCTGTACCTTTACTTATATCTTATTCAGTATGCTATATCTATTCATTTCCGTTTGCTTCCATTTCTTTTTGTTTTCGTTTCCGTTTATTATATATCTGTTCACTGGGCTTTTTAAGCTCAGCCGCACGTTTCTTTTCGTGTGCGGCAGGTTTTAGTTGGAAGCTGGGTTATTAATAGAGAGGACCTTGGACTTAGAAGACCTTACTAGCTAAATTGGATTAGAGATGATTAGAAGAGTTATATTCAGACTTAGTGATTTTGTATATCTCATTTGTAACCTTGTAATATCAGATTTTCAGTTGTAACCCTTGGAATCCTATTGTATTATGTATGTCATATGCTTGTGTTTGTTCTGATAAGAATCCGTATTTGTGACACCTTTGCCCTTGTCGGGTTGGGGTGTTACAATTATGGTATCAGAGCCAGGTTGCGACTCGTAATACATTTACCCTTGACCTGTGTAAGTTAGGACCACTAAGCTTCCACTGTAGGCGCTCATAAGATAACCTTTAAGAATTGCTCTAGGATTTCCCTATAGGAACTTAAGTTCTGACCAGTGAGGAATGGGTAGACTATAAGGCATTTGTTTAGGTATCATTACTTCCGCATCACTCTGATTCGTACCTTTCTCTTGGCTAAAGCTTGTTGAGATCACTTTTGTAAATTGAAAGCTTATGCCTTACACCTAAGATTTGAAACCTAATTAAGCTTTGAAACATTGAAATTTGCATAGAAAGTACTTGACACTATTGAACCTTATCTTTAAATTCCAACTCTGATATCTGATCCTTTTGTTAATCATTTTGATGCCTCTTCGGACAATTCTAAGAATCTCCATGGCGATGACGTACTAGATACATTCTGTTGTTTGTCTCTTGCTTTTGATAAGCACCTATGCATCTTCTGACACTATTTGATTCCGTCTTACCCTTCTCTATCCCTATGAAAAGTCTTGTGATGTTTAACCATGCATATAAGAATGTTTCCCTCTCACTTTTGAATGATAAGATTTGCCTGGTTGATCCGTCTTTCTTGGATAGTCAACTTCGATTCCATTCTGATAAGGGATTGGTTGATTGAGCACTCAAAATGTTAACAACAACGGCGGCTACCCTGAAGAGTGAAGGCATCCCTTTCAAGGCAGAAGTGTTGGCGATGCAGAAGAAGAAATCTACTCAAGACGGCGAACCTGGAGCTGATGAAGACATGCAGTCTAACTTCCCTATTCACCTTGGTTGTACTAAGATGAATTGAGAGCGGAGGCAGACTGGAGGATGAAGGATTAGAAGATCGTGCCAGAAATTCACATTACTCCAAGAAGAACAGCAGGAGGCTTGACGAACCAGACACAAGTTCACAATTTTGTTTCACCTCCGAGTATTCTCAAATTTAAGATCCTCTGATGATTTAAGTTCCTTAGATTTCAATTCCGTGTCTATTCGTACGTCCAAGGATGGCTTTGATGAATTGGAGAAGATCTGACGCTTGTGGACGGCATACCTTAATCTGATAGGCAATCTGGGATTCCGATACTCTTGCAAGTATTTTGTTCTCCCTCTTGACTATGACATCGATTTTGTTGACCTCTGAGACTATAGAAGTACTAGGTGGATTAAGATAGGTGGTTTTGATTACGACTTGAGGTAAAGTATGACCATCATGAGGGCATATTTATATGATTCCAGTATTATGACGTCTGGCCAACGTGATAATACTTACATCATATAACGTGCACTTGTTGTGGGCATAGGATATCTTGAGGAGTACCTAAGAAGTTTAGAATTTGAATCTCCGTTGGATTATCCGCGATTAGTGAGACTTTAGGTTCATCCTACCTGTTCATATACTCTGCCCTTGTTCATTAAATGTCTGGATGAGTTTGGACTCTCGGGTTGCATTCTGTTGACCTCAGTTATGAACCTTAAACTCCTTGAAGAACTCTGATGTGGATACAATTAATTTGATCTGAAATCTCGTTCATGTCCCATATGAACCTTTCCGAAGATTCATCTATCCTCCATTTTGTTGCATGTTCTTTAGATCGGAAACAACCTAATTTGTCTCCTTCTGAGAAATTTGAACCCACCTCGTTTTGATCGGAGTCATGAGAAACTTTTGGTCTGAAGATCTTTTGGAAGAAACCCCCTGGGCATAAGAACGTTTGTGACGATCTTTTGCGATTTGCTACGACTTCGTTTAGCTTTGCGACTTCAATTTTCGAGGACGAAAATTTTTTTTTTAGGGGGGAAGAGTTGTAAAACCCTAAAATCTGAAAGCAATTAAATTAATATAATCTGAAAAGACCAAAATGCCCCTACAATCTAAAACTTTGATTTAATGAGTCCTTGAAGCACCAAATTGATCCCAAATCTTGGTAAATAAATAATCTATGAAGCAATATAATATTAAGGCACCTAAATGATGTTGTGACACATTAAAAAATATTATTTTGGACACTTTAAAATTGCTAGAACCGAAATTATCATTTATATACATTTTAAACTTTATAAAATATGTAAATAAGGAAGATACAAATCACAATTAAACACTAATGAATTGGTCTTGATTGAGGCCGAGATTTTCTACCATTTCCCCCATAAACTCGGTCCATTCCACATCTACTTCATTCCTATCTCCTTTCTTCCAACCGAATTCCTCAAGAAACCCTAAACAAAAAGTGACGGCATACTTTATTTTTCCTCATTCGATCTCAAGGAAACTGTCATGAAGGCATGACTCGCCCTACATGCCATAATATCGGTGGAGAGCAGGTGTAAAGGTTTGGAATGCACAGCGTCAATAAGGATGAATACTGTCAGTTCATGTTCGAGTTCGATCCGTCTTCTTTTCGTGTGTGGACTATTTCATTCGTGGTGCTCCTTGGTTCATGTCCTCGTTGTTTTATCTGTCATAAGGTAAAAATCTCAAATCACGTTGGCATGCTTAATATACTTATATGAATATGAGTCATCATATAAACTGGTTACACCCAATACGATACGTTGTTTTGAGAATCAAAAGCTGGTCATGCTAGACTGTTATTCAAACTATATACATATAAGGGTATCTTACAAAGATTTTGTAAACATGTGTGTCGAAACGGGTTGTGTTTCTTCATGTCGTCTTCCCTTGTCTTTCAGCCCTAAGTCTAATTCGTTAGCTTTCATTTTCACGTACAAGAGACACTAGCAAGCGATAGAATTTTATGTGATACGTTAATAGAACATGAATCGAAATCACCTTGGATGAGATTCTAGTTAAGAAACTTGATAGTATGGAAGTTAAAACATGCATACGTATGCTATGGTTAATCACAATGGAGTTTTGGGTCGTGTGTGATTTTATGTGATAACTGGTGCTCGTCAAGTTGCGTGTAAGTTCTGTCGAAGTGTTGGGTTTTGTTTGAGTGTGTATGTCAGGTGGAAGAAAACATGTGAGTGTAGGGGTGTGGGTCCTGAGGTGAGTTTTTAAACAAGATTAAACGTGTGTGAGTATATAGCGTGTAGGGGGTTGGAATGCATGTAAATTGTGGTTAATTCTTGATTCATAAAACCTGAGGTGTGAGTAAATAGATAATGAGTCGAGTGTGAATATGGAATATGTGAACGTGTGTATCAAAATACAAGTGGGTGAGTTGATCCCATGTTTGGTCACATACGTGTAGATATGGGGCTCTTCAGCCTGGTCAAATTCGTGTAGATGTGGGGTAGATGTAGGACTCGTGTGATGTTTATTTTATGTGGAGCATATAGTTATTATGGGAGTATCAAACTATGTTGGTATTTTATATAATGGGCTGAATTAGATATATAGGTCTGGTGGGTAATGTTGTGAGTGGTTGGGTGTGTCATATGAATGTGGAACTCATACCTGTTTGGGTCGTTAATATGTGGGTGAGTTGTGTGGCGTTCAAAGGAGTTTCAAATGGGATCTTGGTGTGTCGAAAAAAAAAAAAAAAAAAAAAAAAAAAAAGAAAATATAGAGGGTCGATGGTGGTTGCTATGTCGGGGTCTAGAATTTATCATCTTAATATAAAACATTAGCATAAACCTTAAAATAATTTTACTGAACAATTTTAATATGTAGTTTTGATAATTTACATGCTGACCCTAAACTTTGCCAAGTTGACATAATTAACCTTATATTTGTCATTCCAACACCTAAACATTATAAAATTGTCAATTATAGCTTAATGTATTAAAGTACTAGTTCGGGAAACTTACTAATTATAGAAAGATTACTAAGTCGGAAAACTTACTAAATATGTTCAGTTACTATTTTTGAAAAGCTACTATAAAAGGAAAGTTACTAAAAATAGAAAGCCGACTAAAACGAGAAATCTGATTTAAATAAGATATTAATTGTAAGACGACCATGTGTTCGTGTAGATTCGCTGAAGGTGGAGTTGCTTTCGATCTTTTCGTTCCTAGTTATGTTGTCTGCTTGCTACTAAGGTACAGATATTCTGACCTTCTCTGTAAGGTTTCTTATGATCTCTATCATGTTCTGATCTGTTTAGCCTCTGATTTGATACCTTTGCTATGATTCGCTTCGTTATGACCTATGATATGAACCTGTGCTGTGAAAACCTTTTAATTCTGACTTGGAAATGATTTGAGAAAGAGCTATTTTAAAATGATGTTTACAATTGCGATACAATACCTTTTAATTGGGATTTTACTAACTTGTATGAAAACTATTTTAAAAGACTATCTTTATGAAAAACCATTTTTGAAATATCATCTACTTTGAAGGATCATTTTTATGAAGACCATTATTAAAAGATTGTTCTAAATGGACTCTTAATTAGAAACCTTTTAAATGAACTATTACTATGGAACTTGGATTATTGACCTCCTGATATTGACCTCCTGATATTGAACTTTCTGATATGACACCCTGATTATGATATGAACCTTTGACCGTTGACCTTTGACCTTTGACTCTCAGTTTGATACCCGAGCCAAATGTGTTCCCTAGCCATGAAGGTAACATGGCCGTGTCTGTGATGCACCACTGACATGACTAGTGTGTAGCCCTAGTGATTTGGTTACACCGTCCCCATTCTGATTCTGTTATGCGCGCTTATGTTATATCTGATATGGCCAATATGATTTGTTCTGGGGGGGCGAATGGATGCATCCTAGATTTGTTCTGTTCTGTGATGATTATGATATATCTGATATGTGGTGACTGATGATGGGTGCAATCCACGTCTTTCATGTTCTGGGAGCTAGCTACTCCATATATTTCTGTTGGATACATGAGGTCACCCCTCATATTATCTGGTTACTTGAGAGGCATCCCCTCTGGATTTCTGATATGGTGACATGGATATGATATTTCTGTTTCTGGGCTCGTGGTGGATGACTGTCCTAAACCTTTACTCTCTGTACCTTTACTTATATCTTATTCAGTATGCTATATCTATTCATTTCCGTTTGCTTCCATTTCTGTTTGTTTTCGTTTCCGTTTATTATATATCTGTTCACTGGGCTTTTTAAGCTCAGCCGCACGTTTCTTTTCGTGTGCGGCAGGTTTTAGTTGGAAGCTGGGTTATTAATAGAGAGGACCTTGGACTTAGAAGACCTTACTAGCTAAATTGGATTAGAGATGATTAGAAGAGTTATATTCAGACTTAGTGATTTTGTATATCTCATTTGTAACCTTGTAATATCAGATTTTCAGTTGTAACCCTTGGAATCCTATTGTATTATGTATGTCATATGCTTGTGTTTGTTCTGATAAGAATCCGTATTTGTGACACCTTTGCCTTTGTCGGGTTGGGGTGTTACACACTTTGTACCAATAACTTTCATGCCCCAAGGCAAATCAACTAGAACCCAAACCTTCTGAATCTTGAATTGGAGCAGTTCTTCTTGCTTTACTTCAACCCAGCTTGAGTCTTCTAATGCCTTGAGCACATTCTTTGGTTCTATTTGTGATGGGAAAACACACAAACAGACATTCATTTTTATCTTCATGGTATTTTTCTTTATATACAACACTGAGGAAACCATGATGATCTACATCTTGTGTCTGTCTTCTAGTCTTTACACCAGACTGTACATCTCCAATCACATTGTCAAGTGGATGATTATTGTGAACTGTAGTATGGGGAGTAGGAGGAACTTCATAATTGATGGGCATGTTGTGCAAACCAGCTCCAAATATATCAAAAGAGTCAAACTGTGGAGCAGAAGTAACTGTTGGATCAACAGTATTGTGACTTGGTCCAGCAATAGAATCATTTGCCCCAGCAGTAGAATCTTTTGGCTCAGCAGTACTAACTCCATTTGTACTTGATGAAGCGAAAAGTGTACCGCTTTTAGGGGGTCATTTAAGCCCTAAATCATATTTATTCGATCAAATATTGCCCTAAATCGTTCCTTTTGTCATTTTAGGTACTTTTAAGAAGAAATCTGGAAAAGGAAGCATTTTGGACGTTTTTGGAGCATAAAAGTCAAGAAAACGACAAAGTCTCAAAATTATGCTGGAAAGTACCTTTGACGGCGTCAGGGATTGGTCCAGACGGCGTCATGGCTTGGCAAAAGTGGTGGATGTGAAAATTACTCATGATAAGCCAGAGAATTTTGCATGAAAAATCTGACGGCGTCACCCTTTAATGTGATCAAGGCCATCACGGTTTAAACTAAAGAGGGACGGCGTCAAGCCCATTTCTGACGGCGTCACCCCTAGATAGGCCAGAGCGGATTTTGGAGCACTAAAGAGGGACGGCGTCAGGAAGGCCATCCGGGAACCCTAAAAGCGGCGAGGTGACGGCGTCAGGATCTACAACGTGACGCCGTCAGCCCTTAAACTCTATATATAGTTTTGCAATTTTTTTGTCATTGTGGTGGAACTTATTGTGTGTAATTTGGGAGGAGAAACCCTAAGACGAATTTCTGCCATTTTTAAGGGTTTTCATACCCTTGGATCTCCCATGTTTAATTGAAGATAAGTGATTATTTAATCATTCAATATGTCTATGTGTTGTTTGATTACATCTTGTTCTTGTCTTTTGATTAACATGCTAGGCTAGATTTATCTTGTGTTTGCTTAGATCTAATGAAACCTAACTATTGATTATTGGTTATTAGTGTGTTATTAGTTGTAATGGATGATTGTTCATCGATGTTAGGCTTAAGAAAACTGGCTAACTTCCTATACGGTAACTTGCTTGAACGTCTTAAGAAACATGAACCAATGCGTACTAAGGTTTTTATGGTTGTATTTAATGCATGAGCGAATTCTAGTGATCCCATGTTAGGAGCTTCTTAGCCGGCTCGACATAGGAGTGAAGTAGGAGCTCATAGAGTTGGGGAAGTACGTACGCCACCCCACGATTGGTATTAAGGAATACACCCGTCATCCACGCGATTAATACACAGTAATCAACCGGTAAAAGATAGTTAGAGAGTAAGGAAATCTAAGTAAACACATTTCTCTCCACATAAGTTTCACGACCTTTTCATTTTCAGTTATTTTATTTTAATTGCATTCGTAGTTATTTGGGTTAGTTAACTAGCAACTAATTCCGCCCACTCCTTCAAACCCGAAATTTTACTTGCTTTCATAAAAAATATAAAAATACAAAAAGAATCTTCCCTCACCCTTAGACCTACTAAAGTAGTTTTTCATACCTAACGAACACTATTCCCTGTGGAGAACGATCAATCCCCCGTACTTACCACTACACTATACTACATCGGTCAGGTACACTGCCTGGTGGGGTTGTAAGCCTCTTGAGATCCCTCGAGAGGTAAAACCTGTTGTAAGGTTGCAAAACCACGCATCAAGTTTTTGGCGCCGCTGCCGGGGAATAGTTATTGTTTAGGTTGAATTTTTATTTTATAGGTCTACTCACTAGATTCCTTTCTAGTGAGATTTTTATTTTATTTTTCTAGGTTCTCTTTAGTCTATCTTATTTCTTTGTACTTTTGTTTGCGATACCTTCCACTTGCCTCATGAGTAATATTGATCATTTGATCCCTGTTATTCGTATTTTCCGCCGTGCAAACTTCCAACTACCCGTTCCCGCCCCCATCGTAGAAAACAACAACCTTTCACCCGACCACCACTTTGGTAACAATTCTGAGATGGAGGAGTCTGACCATGAGAATGACTATGTTAGTCCGTTTTACTACTCAGACTCCGATGAGGATGCCGGTAATGGAGAAGTGGTTAACGAGGAACGGGGAAAAGAGGAAATTGATCCCTTTAAGTATGTTGACCCTAGGACTAAGATCGGAAAGGATAGCCTCTTTAACATGCAATTTCCATGTAAGATCGGTTATCATAGTTTTCATGCCTATCTTAACTCATCTTTGCCTATGAACATTATCTCTCGCGCTAATTATAATAAAATCATGGTAGATGAGCTAGAATATCAAAGGGATAACATTGTTGCTAGGATTGAGCCACTGCACGTATTCGTTGGAAGTTTTGTGTATTTGGTGGATTTTATGGTTATGGAGAACTTAGGAGAATTTATTGATGACAAATTAACTCAAGTCATTTTTGGAGAACCCTTGAAAAGGTTGACCAACCTTGACGAGAAACTTGTGGACGGGTTAATTACATTCTCGGATGGGGATGAAGATTTTGTTTACCAAATGCCCCGAGCACATCCTAGGTTTAAAAACTTCTCCATTGAATCTTGCAATAGACTTCTGCCTCTTGATTTGTTAAGTGAGAATGATAAGAGGAAGGGGCTCAAATATCCACATGAGAAAAATAAGAGATACTATCATGGATGTTTGGAGCTGAATGATGAATACAAGAAAGATGAGGCAACAATTAGATGGCTCACACTCGGATACGTGAGCATAAGCGACACTAGATAGAAGGACTTTGAGTCTAGCTACAAGACTCGTTAATAAAGAAAAGCGCTTCTTGGGAGGCAACCCAAGCTTTATTTGCTTTGTGTGTTTATTTCTTTGTTTGTTTGATTCTATTTGTTTCCGTATGTATGTTTAATTTTTATTATTATTGATTCATGCTCAAAACTAATTTGTGAAAATGCTTTATATTGTTTTTAACTTCGTCTTAACTACATATAAAGGTATTTTGCAAAAGTTAAGTGTAAGGGAAATCCAAATCGGTTTATTAGAACAAATGAACATGAATCGTAATAATATTAAATGAACATACATATTAGTAATTGTTTGAGTCAAATGCTTGTATCGAGTCATGATGATGTTTTGCAGGAATTCCAGGAAGTAAGGTATAGGTTTTTCCAAAATTTTTCCGGAAACTTAACATGAGAATTCTGTCAGATCATTTCTGACGGCGTCAGGATTTACAACCTGACGGCGTCAGGTTTAATTTTCTGAAAATTTTTGAAAGTTTTGTTTTCATAAAAAGTTTTTATTAAATCTCTAACTTATAATCTCTAGGAATCTGCAAAATTATCATTCCACAAGCATTATATCCTTATATAGAGTTTATCCCGCTGATGTTATGCAGGTTTTCGTGTTTGTTTTCTCAGGTTTAACAGGTTATTTTGGACAAGGAAATGTTTGTTGGATCAAGCTTATGGCGATGCATTAGTCATGGAGCTTCAACATTACTTTGGAAGAAGATCTAACCGTGTTACCACATTATCCACCGAGCGAATCAGGGGAGTATTTTATTTCATTCTTTTACCTTATTACTTTTACATCTTGTTATTTGAACATTGGGGACAATGTTCATCTTAAGTGTAAGGGGGGGTAAAGTACGATTAGAGAATACAATTGCACTTGATTTTTGTTTGTTTAATAGTAGATGTGTAATAAAACTGAGATAAATACTTGTTAGGGCAATTTTAGTGCCAAATTTAAAATTTTTTACAACATATAGGAGTGAAACTTTGGTCTTAATGAGCGTCTCACGGATAGGAGTTATATGACTAGCACAAAACCGTACCACTAAAAAATTTTCCACCCCCAAATATGTGAGGTTCGCCCCTAGAATTGGTAGGAAAAGCATTTATGCTATGATGTGTGTACCGGTAGCACTTAGATTCTAGAACTTGCGTTAGGACCATTCCGAGGCCACAAGTGAGACTACATTCGTGTAGTTAGATTTACTACATGATAAGAGGCATTAGGATTAACCCATTGTTTTACACCTGTGATTTTGTTATAATTACGTTGGCTACATTGGTCAAGTAATTCTCCCACACCCTTTGCGTTGTACTCATTTTTAGTACACGATACCCCTAGTACACCCCTCAGAGCCTATCTTTTCATTTCGACCTTTAAGCATTTTACTTAAAGGAAGAATTTGTTACACCCCACCTAAATGTACACCCAAATCGCCTTAGCCTACCTTGTATGCACTCATTTTTAGTGCATTATTGTGACATCATTTGTTTAAACCCAAGTTAATTATCTAGTTGATTACATGGTTGCTAAGTCGAGTCATATCCTTGTACATATTGTTTTGGGACGATTGGGACTCATGGGTAAAGTACTAGTGTAATGGAGTAATGGGGAAGAACATCATTTATTACCCCCATATTTGCTAAATATTTTTAAAAGTACTCCAAGTGTTTCGATTATCTTAATTCGAGTCATTAGAATAGTTATTCGTAAAGTTATGTAAAAGTTCAAGTGTAAGGGGAATGCAACGCCCCTATGATGTATTATTTTGGATGGTAGGGCAAGAGTGTATGAAAAAAAAAAAAATCGAAAAAATCAAGAAAAATACAAAAAAATGAGAAAAAAAGAAAAGTAGAAAAAAAAACATACGGACTACCATCCCGTTTCCTTTTATGTTTATTTTATGTTTTTGTTATTTTGTTTTTAGCTTAAGATTGTGTCGAGTCTTGGCTTAGCAACATTGTATAGTGCATGTAATTAATCAAGATCTTTAACTCGCCACCAGTAAAATATCCCTTATCCAACAAAACCGTGTTTATCATATCCCTACACCTAACGTTATAACCCGTTTAAAAGCCCTCTTTGATAGTTTATCGTAGGTGCTTACGCCTAGTGGAGGAGGTTTTTGATCCTTTCTCAAGCATATGGTAATCTATTTGCTATGACAGGTAGTGAGAGATATTATCCATTTTCATTTATGAGATTTATTTTGATGACACCTGAGAGATGTGAGTATCTAAACACTACTTGTGAGGTGCTAGTTTGTAATCTCCGTGCTTATTATGATTAAAGTGGAACGACTATTTGTTGTAATTACTTTTATACTAGTGTTAAATGACCCCTGACTTGTATTTTGATTAGAATAAAAGCGCATTTGCTTGAGGACAAGCAAATCTCAAGTGTAAGGGTATTTGATGAAACGAAAAGTGTACCGCTTTTAGGGGGTCATTTAAGCCCTAAATCGTATTTATTTGATCAAATATTGCCCTAAATCGTTCCTTTTGTCATTTTAGGTACTTTTGAGAAGAAATCTGGAAAAGGAAGCATTTTGGACGTTTTTGGAGCATAAAAGTGAAGAAAACGACAAAGTCTCAAAATTATGCTGGAAAGTACCTTTGACGGCGTCAGGGATTGGTCCAGACGGCGTCATGGCTTGGCAAAAGTGGTGGATGTGAAAATTACTCATGATAAGCCAGAGAACTTTGCATGAAAAATCTGACGGCGTCACCCTTTAATGTGATCAAGGCCATCACGGTTTAAACTAAAGAGGGACGGCGTCAAGCCCATTTCTGATGGCGTCACCCCTTGATAGGCCAGAGCGGATTTTGGAGCACTAAAGAGGGACGGCGTCAGGAAGGCCATCCGGGAACCCTAAAAGCGGCGAGGTGACGGCGTCAGGATCTACAACGTGACGCCGTCAGCCCTTAAACTCTATATATAGTTTTGCAATTTTTTTGTCATTGTGGTGGAACTTATTGTGTGTAATTTGGGAGGAGAAACCCTAAGACGAATTTCTGCCATTTTTAAGGGTTTTCATACCCTTGGATCTCCCATGTTTAATTGAAGATAAGTGAATATTTAATCATTCAATATGTCTATGTGTTGTTTGATTACATCTTGTTCTTGTCTTTTGATTAACATGCTAGGCTAGATTTATCTTGTGTTTGCTTAGATCTAATGAAACCTAACTATTGATTATTGGTTATTAGTGTGTTATTAGTTGTAATGGATGATTGTTCATCGATGTTAGGCTTAAGAAAACTGGCTAACTTCCTATACGGTAACTTGCTTGAACGTCTTAAGAAACATGAACCAATGCGTACTAAGGTTTTTATGGTTGTATTTAATGCATGAGCGAATTCTAGTGATCCCATGTTAGGAGCTTCTTAGCCGGCTCGACATAGGAGTGAAGTAGGAGCTCATAGAGTTGGGGAAGTACGTACGCCACCCCACGATTGGTATTAAGGAATACACCCGTCATCCACGCGATTAATACACACTAATCAACCGGTAAAAGATAGTTAGGGAGTAAGGAAATCTAAGTAAACACATTTCTCTCCACATAAGTTTCACGACCTTTTCATTTTCAGTTATTTTATTTTAATTGCATTCGTAGTTATTTGGGTTAGTTGACTAGCAAATAATTCCGCCCACTCCTTCACACCCGAGATTTTACTTGCTTTCATAAAAAATATAAAAATACAAAAAGAATCTTCCCTCACCCTTAGACCTACTAAAGTAGTTTTTCATACCTAACGAACACTATTCCCTGTGGAGAATGATCAATCCCCCATACTTACCACTACACTATACTACATCGGTCAGGTACACTGCCTGGTGGGGTTGTAAGCCTCTTGAGATCCCTCGAGAGGTAAAACCTGTTGTAAGGTTGCAAAACCACGCATCAGTACTGCTTTCAGGTTTTTCATGATCTTGATCATCCAAGTCATCTTCAACATGCACAACTGCAACACCCTCCTTTCCAGCTTCATTAGAGGATGGTAAATCATCAGCATTCCAAATAGGCATCAATATGTGATCTTGAGCTTTCCCTTTCTCCATGCTTGGTTCATCTGCATCAGTGTATTCTTCTGAACCTGCAAAATCATAAGTATCTGTACCTGCAACAACTGGTACATAATTCATAGATTGTGTTAATGGCTCAAGGTCAAACAGCCATGTTGGACCAGCACCTGCAATATTAGATTTATTCTCTAAAATCTCTACATGCAGGTTCTCTTCTACCTTCTTAGTTCTTAAGTTGTATACCCTAAAAGCTTTGCTAACCATAGAGTACCCAACAAAGAAACCTTCATTTGATTTACCATCAAACTTACCTAAATGGTCTAAGGTATTAAGAATAGCGACATGACAGCCAAATGGTCTCATGAAATCTAAGGTAGGAGGTCTACCTCTAAACAGCTCGTAAGGTGTCTTGTTTTTAGATTGCACTACAAAAACCCTGTTTTCCACATAACAAGCAGTATTAACTGCTTCAGCCCAAAAAGTAATGGGAAGCTTTGAATCAGCTAACATGGTCCTAACAGCCTCAATCAATGTCCTATTTCTCCTTTCAGCAACACCATTTTGCTGAGGAGTTCTAGCTACGTTGAACTCTCTTTTAATACCTTTAACCTTGCAAAAGTCATCCATAACTCTATTCTTGAATTCAGTCCCATTGTCACACCTGATGATTTTCACTTTCTTATCAACTAGGTTTTCTACTTCAGTAATGAAAGTCTTAAGAATGCCAGCTGTCTCATCCTTAGTTCCTAGAAAGAAAACCCATGTGAACCTGCTATAATCATCAGTCACCACTAGACAATATTTCTTATGTTGAATACTACTCACAGAAGTTGGACCAAACAAGTCCATATGAAGCATATATAATGGGTGAGTAATAGAGTTAAGGGTCTTGGGCTTACAAGAAGCTCTGTGTTGCTTACCTTTAAAGGCAGGCAACACATGTTTGGTCATTTTCAAATCGTTTTTGAGGCAAGCCTCTTACCAAACCATCTTTAACAATTTTATTTATGGTTTTGAAATTAATGTGACCAAGCCTTCTATGCTAAAGCATTGACTCATCCAATGTGGCCTTTGCAAGCAAACAAGTAAGATTCTCTTTGGGAACAATGTTCTTCATATCAACACTGTATAAATTGCCTTTTTTAGGAATTTTAAGCAATACTTGACTTTCATCAGGCATCTTAAAATTAGGAGAAAGGACAAGGCATTCAGTGTCAGTAAAAAGAACTTTGTTCTTTTTATCACACATTTGTGAGACACTAGAGAGATTGTACTTAAGTTCTTTTACAAAGTACACATCTTCAAAGTCTAAATATCCAGTCTTAATTGTACCTTTACCAGAAATTTTGCCACCAATACCACCTTCAAAGCTAACATATCCTCCATTCAGGGGTGTAAAGTCTGAAAGATATGACATGTTGCTAGTCATGTGCCTTGAACATCCACTGTCTATGTATCCTTGATCTTTCTCTCTTAGCATTAGGATGTTCCTGCACACAGAGTAAAGGAAACTAGATTCCTTTGGGGACCCAAGCCATCACTGACTTAGATCTGCCTCGTGCATCAATATAATTATATTTCTTAATGATTATTGATGCACCATTGGGTTTGGTAGGTCTCCATTCCCAACATGCTGAGGCCTTAACAACATTTCCCTTATTTGCCCTGTTTGTGTTCACAGACCTAGCAATATTAACTATGTGCCTAGCAGTAGAAACTGCTAGACTAGTAGTTCTCACCTTTGGCTTCCAAATTTTGTTGTGAACTACATGTTTTTGATAAAAGGGCCTGTTACCTGTTTGTTGTGCTGATTTTGTAAGACTTGGTGTTGGTCTAGCACTTGAAACAGGTGGTCTAGGGTAAATAGTCTGTTTGGTCTAGCAGTATAAATAGGCCTAGCAGTAGAAACTTGTTTTAGGCCATTTCTTAGCAAAACTGCTCTTGGGGTCATTCTGCTGTTCATATTTGGGTGAGTGTTTCTTGAAAAACAGTTTGTGTTCAGCCTAGCAGTTATATATCCAGATACCCTCCTATTTCCAGACCAAGGGTTATAGTCACAAAAAGCATTAAGATGGTCAAAGCTACCCCATGTAAAACAAGCCTTATTTTTCATCACAAATTCATTACCAAGTTGTTATGACTTTAAATTATTCTAGTTCCTTTGGTTTCCCCTAGGAACTGGAGACCTGTTTTGTTGACCTATACATCTCAGCATATTTAACTGTTGGCCTAGTTTGTTTAACTTGTTTTCTAGGTAAAACAGTTTCCTCCTTAACCATCTTAGGAACTACTGGTTCCTTCTTTTCTAACAAATTTTCCTCATGAATTGAGGAATCACTTGAACATTCAAACATCTCATTCTCATCACTACTCTTTTCTACTTCATTGATAGTACCTCCATACACAAACTTAGGTTGTTGAAACTCAGGTAGCCTTGTGTGTTCCAAGTCGATACCTGGAGGTGAAGGTACACCTCTGTATGGTGGAGGAACAGACTTATAACCTATACCTGATTTAGCCTTATTTATGATCTGACACTCTATAATATTTTTAACTTCTTTAGAGGAGTGTTCTAGAGTGTCAACACTTAATTGCACATTATCTTTAGACTTTTTCACTTTTTCTAACTCTTCTCTAAGCACACTGATTATATCATCTTTATAATCTAAGTCGCTTTTTAACACAACAATGTCATCACTAAACTTAGATTCATTTTCTTTATAATGCACAATCTGTGCTTCTAGTATAGCTATTCCTCTTTTATGATTAGATAAGTTATACCTAGTTTGACTTAGCTCTAACATCTGATCATCAAACTGCTTTTTAAGTTTTTCATAAGCTTTAAGAGCAGTACAAGATTTAGCACAACTGATTATAGAATCTACCTCAGAGTCAGAATGTGCCATCAATGCTATCTCACTTGTCACCATTGCAGTCTCTGTGGGTGCTTCCTCTTCATCAGCCATGAAGCTCCAATAATAGTGAACACCATCAATAGCCAGTATAGCCTTTGGCTCTTCCACAGTAACTTCCTTCTGCTTGTCCTATTTGTACCATGTATTCCTGTTATCCTGCTTCCTTGGCTTCCTGCATTCTCTAGCAAAAATGCCCCAACTTGTGACAGTTGAAACACTCCACCTTCTTCTTGTCAAAACCTGCAGTTTCGTTACCATTAATGGTAATCTGCTTCCCAGTCCTCTGCCAAAACTTTTTATCCCTCATGCTCAAAAGAGCAACCTGCCATTTGATATCCATCTCCTCTAGATCATCATCATCAACTTGTTCAAGATCTTCATAGGTTAGAGGAGAGCCACTATACTGGCTAGACAGAAAAGCATAAAAAGTAGAGTCTCCTAAGCCAACAACATTCTTCTGTGAACTAGCATAGAAACACCAATGCTAGCAGTAGAAACTCCAAATTTAGCAGTAGAAACATCTTCATCTTCATCTACCTCTTATGAATTGCCAATGCTGCTGGTAGATGTCAGAAGTGCCATGTTCCCAGAGCTATAGCTTATCTTACCCATCTTCTTTAATCTCTGTTCAACAATTTTGAAGTTGTTGTACAAATCATTCAGTTTCATGGTGTCAACATCTTCTTATTCATCCAGAAAACAACATGAGTATCGAATTCAGAAGGTAGACTTCTAAGAATTTCATGTTGAGATCTTCCCTAGCTATCTCAACACCCAACACTGCAAGTTGGCTTACAAGCTTCTGCAATCTTGTGAACATCTGATCAAGAGTTTCATTGCTATTGATGCTAAAGTTTTCAAAGGTTTGTTTTAGCAGTGTCTTCTGGGTCTTTTTGGTAGCATCATTGCCACCAAACCATTCACAGATCTCTTCAAAAAGAGTTTGAGCATCAGGATATTTGCTGAAGGTCAACATTTGTTCACCAGGAATGCACATTAGGACAAATTCCTTGCCTTCTGATCATTCCTCTTGCAAATCCTTTCTTCATTAGTATCAGGTCCAGTGTTTTTTTTTGGACAGTCTTTCCTTCAACAAGAGTTTCAGTAACACCTGGCTTGTAGGAATCACCATATAAGATGATATCCCACAGTGCATAATCTTGAACTAAGAAGTATTGTTCAATTCTTAGTCTCCACATCTTAAACTCGTTCTGTTTGAGCATAGGTAACTTTGCAGCAGTGTTTGAAGTCTGAGCATTCTCCATCTCCATCTTCTTAGTAGAAATGAGTAGGTTGTTTACTGGATCTTCTAATTCAAAGTATCAGAACCTGGCTCTGATACCACTTGAGAGGATCTAAACACACGCCTTGTGTTAGAGATACTTTGAGTAATATTAACTAGCACGCGGAATTTACTAGCTAACACTTAGAAGATTATGTGTATGAATGTTAACTGTGTATGTATGAACAAAGAATAAACCAAACAGCTTCAATATTATTGAGAATAATACGAGTGATCTGAATATTACTAGGGTTACACCTTGAAGCTCTCACAATGCAATACGACTACCAGATATTCTTGAAACCTAACCTAGGACCTCCTTTTATAGCACAAGGAGTCATGTACAAGATAAGTATAATATGCACAATATTCGTATAATACTAACTAAATAGGATATACACCAAATCTAATCTAAATATATCTTCACACGGCTTCTATCTCTGCCTTCACCACATAAGCAGTACAAAGTATTTGTACTGGCAGTACTAACCCAGTTAGTACTGCTAGTGTTTAATCTCGAGCAATCGAAACTTTGAATCTGGCAGTACTAACTGTTGGTTTAATTCCCAACATTTTCGAAGGCTATAAATGTAACACCCCCAATTTCGTGTTACGCAGCAGAATTCAAACTGGGTGTTACTTCATGACACAACAGTTATAATAATTGAAAATGAAATCTAATTGAGTCATTTTTAAAAGATTTATCATTCGAATTACACAAATATCAGAGTTTACAAAATGAGGTCCCAGTAGTTTCACAGCTTATTAAATAAGTTTTCGAATGATGATAAGGTTTTAGCCTTTTAGAAGTATCTGTGCCCCTCCGTGCCATCCTCGTTCATTATGGACCTGAGATAAACATGCTAAAAGTGCCAACACAAAGGTTGAGTGAATTCACAGTGTTTGTATAATAATCAGTTGAACACAAGGTGATAATAGTAAGACAGTAATATTGCAGTACAGTGTGTATATATTGCTCTAAGTCTCATAAACTCAAACGTTAACGTGTTGTGATATCATAAAAATGATATAGTGCCCTTGTGCTTGGAGCTTGCCAACTTCCTAGTAGTTCTCAAATAATGTGCATTTGGCTATCCATCCGGCTAGCTCAAAGGCTATCTATCCGGCTAGCTCAAATGGGCTGTCAACCTCTAATAGATCTATTCACAATATTCGCGTTCACTCTCAAGTGATTAATGGTTCATGATATAAGGGTCTTTTAAAAGGGGCAACGGAGTGTCTTAGGCAATATCAATCAGAATAACATACAAAAAAAATTACTTGTGTTCGGTTTGTAGCATGTATCTCCCCACAAGTTTGAAAACGTATAAAAGTGGGACTATGAACTCACCTCGGTGTTACATTATTCTGATTTGAAAGTAATCAAGTATGGTGAATAAATTGCTCCGACACGCAACCTAGGTGAATATGTCAAGTTTTAGTATTCGTATTCGAACTTTAAATACATGATTGAATATTCATTATTGCAAGTGTTTTGTCGGTGGTTAAGTGTTGAATGAGACAACATGAAGAGCCTGTTTGATAGCCTTTGAATTGGGCAATTAAGAGGAGATATATGAATCGGTCAGAGCAGATGGGTGTTTGATAAAATAATATATTACGCTGAATGATTTTGAAACCTTCTTATTCGTTCATTGCCACGAGAATGCAAAATGATACAGTGACCCATCTCTTCCTATCTTGTCCTTTTTTATTTTTTAATCAATGACACCCATTTTTTCATTTTCACTTTACTCAAAATAGAAAACTTGTACTTTGCATGATGTCAACATATATTAAAAGGTTTGATTTTATGAGCTTAATATAAAATTGTTATTTTGAAATTGATGGAATGTCACGTTTTTATTATTTCATGAAACGCATTTTATTTCACATACTAAGTTGATTTTATTAATGTGGGACAATTATTAATTAGCTTTGACTCAGATCAATGCTCAAACGTTTATTATCATTCAGAACCAAGTTCATTCAGGATCTTTAAATCATCCAGCACTTTGATTCACTCAGCGCTTAATCATAGCGTTTTTTCAAACAGCCTCGAAGTCTCTTCAAAAGTTAGTGGATGATAATATTTATCATATTTCATTTTTAGGGTTCGATTGATTGTTATAGAAATATATCCCGTATGTTGGTTTTATCAAAACCGAGCCAAAAAGTCAATTTTCCGTAATAATATAAAATATTACACTTTATAACCTTATAGTTTCAAGTATTGAAAATTTATACCCTTCAACTTTCATAAAATGACAACTTTTACCCCTCACCTATTATAAAATGACGACTTTTACCCTTGTAGTTTCAAAAGTGATACTTTATACCCACAACTATGAGTCGTTTACAATTCAGCCCTTATTATATATAAATTATCAATATTGACAGTTTTGGCGCAAGAAAACTCCAAGTTTCAAAATGTTAGAGTTTGCACCCTCAAGTATTTTGGTCAGTTACGCCCGTTGTCCTTATTTCATCTTAGTGCGTTTTAAGTTTGGAAAAAGGCGTGGCTTGCTTTGGCTTATCAAATAAGTTGTAAAAAGTTTGTAAATAAGCTGTTATCAGCTTATTAACTTATTTTCTTAGCATATGGTCATAAGATTTATAAAAAGGGTGCTTTGGTTTCTATGTCGCGACATCAAAAGAAAGCAAGAAAATAAACGAGGCCTTACGATATTTTGACAACGTTTAAGTGGTTTTGTGGAATTTTCCAGGGGCTCATATAAGTGACTTAATTTCGTAGCTTAAGGCTTTTAGCTTATAGGTCAAATAATTCCTTGAAAAGGGACGTTTGGCTTGTTCTCGATAAGAAAAGAAAAGAAAACAAATTAGGATTTTGACCTTAAAAACTTACGGCCTTATTTTTATAGCTTGTTATTATATATAGTAGTTTATTTAAAGTCTTTTTTTAGTAGCTTATAGCTTATAGTTTTGAGGAAAATGAAAACGTGCAATAAGAGGGGCGTTTGGTTTTGTTACTCGCGACAAGGAAAAGAGGAGAAATAAAGACGAGGCCTTTATAGCTTTTGACTCAGGTTTTAGTTATTTTGTTAAGTCTCCTAGGAGCTTATTAAAATGGCTTATTGGCTGGGCTTATAATCCTTGGCTTATGGCTTAAAAATGGGACTCAAAAGGGGTGTTTGGTTGTGTCGCGACAAGAAAGAAAAAGGAAAGAAACCATGACCAAACCTTATAGAAACTTATGGTTCATTTTCATAACGTGTTAACTAATTGTTTAGCTCGTCTAGGTGTCTCATAGGGCGGCTTGAAGTTTAACAAAATAATACTACAAGAGGGTGTGTTTGTTTGGCCTCGTTAAAAACAGAAAAGAAAAAGAAAAATGGTTTTGTCCTCTAAAACTTCATGATCTTGTCCTTGTGGCTATTTAACATGTATACTAGTGTATCTAGATGTCTTATTAAGTAGTTTATGGCTTAATACTTTAGAAATAACAAATGTGTATATTAAGAGGTGTGTTTGTTTGTTCTCGTTAAAACAGAAAAGGAAAAAGAAAATAGTTTTTGATCTTGTTTCTAACATGGTTACTACTTGTAAACATATATTAATGGCACTAGAGTATATATTAAGGATTGAAGAAAGTTTGGGAACTTACAAGAAAATTTTGGAATTAAATTAGATCAGTTAAAAAAATGATCAACTCTACATTTCTTGTGCACCAAAGCTCTTGTAATCTAAATTTTAGAGTATAATCTTCCTTTCTACTATTTTTAGGACTTGTTTTTAGTAGCTAAAGAGTGTGTGTGAGTGTTTTGTGTTAGACAACGAAGGATGAGAAGAAATGGTGTGGTTTAGCTCGACTTATATAGACCAAGGGATTAGGTTGCATTAAATGTCATTTGCCACTTGTAGAGACTTTGTCAAGAATGTAGGAGACATAAGTAAGGTAATTTGGTGAATTTTGTGGCTTAGCATGGTCATACGAGTGGTAAAAGGATATTTACCATGTGTTAGCTTGATACATTTGACCAATGGGTTGAAAATCTAGAATACATGATGGTGTGTCTTGATTTGAGCCTAGTGAGGGTTTAGTTAGGATAAGAACTAGTTAGGGTTTGTTTTTATTTGGTTTTGGTTGGTTTCAAGTTCAATTCGAACTAGAATGAAACAATGGAGGCGTTTAGGGCTTAAGGTAATTGTACCTTGGGCAATTTGATGTTGTACATGCAGTTTTAGGATGGTAGGAACTTAGTTAGGGTCCTTGGTTAGGTTTTGTCAAGTTTAGTTAGGTTTAGGTATATTTAGTGTTGTAAAAATATAGTTTTTGTATTTCATGCATTAGGTACTTGTACCATAGGCTTTAGAGACTTGTACTTTAAGTTTGTAATGTATAAGAAAATCTATTTTAAGGTTTGTGCATTAAGGACTTGTATTATGTGTTTTATAATGAGTACACTAAGGTTTATAATGAGATTTATATAAATATTAAGTTCTTATGCATTAAGGACTTGTACATGTGCATGAAAGACTTGTACATTTCTATTTTTTTTAAAAAAAATCATGTACATATTAACCAAGGTTTGTAAAATCATAGTTTTGTAAATTAGAGCTTGTAACGGGAAAATAAAATAATGTTAGGTTTCCGTTCTTTGAAGACTTGTACTCATGCTTTAAGGTATTGTAGTTTATCGTTTATTATTTAAATATAGAAAGTCATATATATAATAAATTAGGGTTTCGTGAAAACTCTAATAAATGTTTAGTTTGAACGTTTAATAATCGTACGTTAGCTAAATAATGTAAAGTGATAAATAAAATTTGCAAACTTTTATACTTGACATATAAAGAATGTTTATTTGAAACTAACTTAAGACACGTTGGTGTTGGTGAGCACGTTTATTAAGATTGTAAGTCACATTAGTTGGTTGTTGTGATCAGATAAACTGATTACATTAAAAAAAATGTAGACGTAGAAATAGATAAGTATTAGTTTAATATAAGTGGAAATATTACCGGTGGTTACAGTCTCACCCCCTTAAATGGAATCTCGTCCCGAGATTCAGTCCGTGTTAGATGTTGAAACGATGTTGACGATTAATTATGGTTTCTTGTGTCAATTGATTTATAAAATAACTAGTGATGTATCTCAATTTGTTGTTTTGGAAAAGGTGAAATTTTGTCATTGTCCTGAATTTCTTGTTAGTAAAGTAACGAGTGTTTTATCAGATAAATATTTATCCTGATTCGATTTAGGTTAATCGTTTAACTAGGTGAGCATGTTTGGTTCTGATTTTACTTGTGAAAACTTATAAGTTAGAATTTATTGTTTTACATGTGAAAAACACTATTCTGAAGGTCAAATAGACTTAGGAAAAATTCATTTTGAATGAAGATTGCTATTCTATAAGTTTTCTCATGTTTTAGTAATTATTCTTGAAAATAACACGGTTCCTAATTACTTGTTTTGGTGAAAATCAAGTTGACGTCGAAAACTATTTTTTATTATTATTTTTATTTTTTTAACAAAGAAGATTTCAGATGAGAACTTGATGAATGTAGAGAAAGTTGTTGAATTTCAGCTTTTGTAGATGTTGAATCAGTTTGTTCCTTAGTAAAGTGTTTTTTATTTTTTTTTTTTTATTTTTTTATTTTTTTTAGATAAACCCTAAAAGTATCTCTCGCTGGCGAATTGCGATTGAACACCAAACGTTAATCGACCTTCATATTCATACGATTCCCTAACATATTTTAAACCCTTTTAATTTGTTTAATCTACTTCACTATTGTGGGTCGGTTGAATTTAATTGGTTCATTGTGTTAGTGGGTCGGTGATTTAATTATCTTGGCTATTCTTTGCGTTGGCCTTTACACTTGCATGGTTCTGGCTTTTCATTATATTTAATCAACGTGGGTCGGTGCTTATCTTTCATATATATTTACGTGGATTGCTTCTTCCATGCAAATTATTTATGTGACGATCGCAAGAAGCATGGGACCAGGTTAGGATTCGAGGTGCGTATATTTAAAACCCTAATTGTCCGATTAGGGTTTTCTTTTCTTTATTGGTTTTCTGCATGTTTGTTGGCTGTTGCTACGTAGTACTACTGTGTTTGCTGATCTGTTTGTGGGTTGTTGAGAGATGGAGAAGGGTTTTTTTGACTAATAAAAGTGGAAACAATAGTGCATCCAATGCTGATCGTACGAATATGGGTAGGGGTGCAAGCAAACGTACGAATACTTCTGTTGGGAATGATCTGGTCGATAAGGGTTTGAATTCGGACGGTAAGGCTGATGTTGGTGCTTCTAATGCATCGAACAAGGGAAGTTCATCTAGTTTGGCCGATCAAACTAGCTTCTCAAATGACGATCTTGTTCAAATTGTAGCAGCTAGGTTACGTAGGCTTGGTGGTGTTACTAAACCAGCCCGTGATCCCATATTTGATGCAACTAAAAATGCATCGGATGCTGCTCTACACGGTAAATCAAGTGTTGAATATCGAATGGCTGATCCGTCTAATCCAATATCTGATTTATCATATTCTAATGAACCCAATGTGAGCGAACCTTGACCTGTTGAAGTGGGTAATGAGATTGGTATTGATCAAGGGGTATTGGATGCTTGTAAGACTTTTGAGAACGCAATGGATGATGTTGTGGGTAAGAATGCGGAGTTTCACCATGGGGCAGCTAATACTTCATGTGGTACTTCTTTTGCTAATGTGGTGAATTCTGGACGAGTTAATAGGAAGGTAAACTTTCGTGACATGGTGAATGAGACTCGGGTGGAAAACCATGATACATTATTACCAAAGGCTGCTATGGAGGGTGTTTTGAGCCGTTATGATAACACTCTTATTGGTTTCTTTGTTGGTAAGAATATTGCTTTCCCGTTGGTTCAAAATTATGTCATGAATACGTGGGAAAGTTTGGTTTGAAGAAGCTTATGTAGAATGATGCTGGTGTTTTCCTCTTCAAGTTTGATTCTAAAGAGGGTGTTGATAATGTGCTTCAACGGGGTCCTTGGATTATTCGTAATTCACCTCTAATTCTCACCAAATGGACACCTGAGGTGTCATTAACCAAAAGTGAGGTAACTAAAGTCCCTGTCTGGATTAAATTGCATAATGTTCCATTGCTTGCTTATTCTGAAGACGGTTTGAGCTTGATAGCTACACAGGTTGGTAAGCCAATTATGTTAGATGCTTTTACAAGCTCAATGTGTGTTGATTCATGGGGTCGTATTAGTTTTGCTCGTGCTCTTGTGGAATTATCATCGGAAGCTGATCTAAAGAGTGAAGTTACTATGGCTATCCCCATGAAGGATGATATTGGTTTCACTGCAGCTGTCATTAAGGTTGAATACGAATGGAAGCCTCCCCATTGTGATGTATGCAAAGTTTTTGGGCATGATCATATTAATTGCCCGAAATGTGTTAAGGAGGTGGTTCGTAATGAAGTTAATGTGGAGCCGATTGTTCCTATTTGTATGGTAAAGCCTAATGATGGTTTCCAAACGGTTACTAACAAGAATAAGAGTAAGAATTCTGGTCAAACTAATCTGGGTAAGGGAGGTTTTACTAAGCCTGTTGGGGGTAAGAATTTTCAGTATCGTCCCAAAGTTCCTCCTCCTGAACCTAAGAAAGTGGATGTGAATAAGAAGAAGGCTGTTGATGTGGCTAGTACGAGTGGAACAAAGATTTCTACATCTAATCAGTTTGATGATCTTAATATGGATGATGCAGATGACTTGGGTATTTTTACAAAGGAAGTGAGTAAAGATGTGGATGCTGGTAGTTCGATGGATGACAAGGTAAATGAGTCTCTTAAGACTAGTAATACTTTGCATGAGTCGCATGTGAGTAAGCTGAAGGAGAAGGAAGTTGGAACGCCTATGCCTAGTACCTCTTCACCTACTAAGAGAGTTAACCCTTTCTCTAAGGTTGGAGAGATTGTTGATTCTGATAGCGATGAGGAGGTTGTCAACACCTTTGATGAGTCTGCAAATTTATTTGACAAGCCTTTAGATTTTTTCTCATCGACCAGTGGGGGACATGATCTTGAAGACTATTAGGATTATGATGACTATGCGGATCATACTGACGACCTTCCAGGGAATTGGAATGCATTTTATGACATGTATGATATCAAGCTCCAAGGTCTTCATAAGAAGTAATTTGGTCGACATTAGGAGTTTCTTTATCTTATTAGTAGTGAGTTATTTTCTTGTCTAGAAAATAGGAAGTTCCTTGTTATGTAAGCTATTCGCCTATGTAACGGGCTGAGATATGGGATCCACCCATATCCTTTGTACTTAAACGTTTTTTTGGTTAATATACTTACCAGGGTGCAGGATTACTCCCCTTTACCCAAAAATTATTTTTTATTTTATTTTATTTTTATTTTTTTTTTTATGATCAGTAATTTTTAATGGCTTTGAACAATAACCCAACGGCTATGAACAATAGCCCAACAGCTACTTTTGTTTTTATAAATACCCAATATTAATCCTCATTCTTTCATACTAAATTTTCACTTATCAATACTTCATGATGCCGCATTTTATTACCATTCTTGCGATTGTGTATGTTGTTGCCGCAGCTATCTACTTGGTCTACGTTCCCGAAGAAGATTATTAATTTTTGGCCGTGGTTTTAGCGTTTCTCGTACCACTCGTGGTTCTAGCCATCGGCGTAGATAAAATATGGGGGTAATAGTTAGTATTGCTGTAGGAGTGTTGAAATAAATCTTTGTTTTATTTGTGTTCTCATGTGATCTTTTAGGAGTGTGTAAAAGATTTATTTGTTTTTATGTATAAGACCATGTCTTTTGATATTTTCTTTACCGCATCAATAATTTTTTTATATTTATCGTACAGAATATTCAAGGTGTTACATCCAGTCGTGGTTCTTGCTCTCGTAGGTGTAGTGTGTTTTTCATTGGCTTGGCGGATCAACCAATTGGCGATTCTATACCTTATTTGGTAGTATTTGAAACATTAGCACTACCGATGCTAATTATATCGTTTTGTATTAATATTCGTGGATTCTAATGTAATAAAAATTTACGTTTTGTGATATAGAATTTTAGTGATCCTCGAGTTCATACGCATGTCATTTCAGATACAAATAAGCCCACTGATTTATAATTCATTCTTACATAGAGAGGCGTCCCAAACAATTTAAATAAAGAAATATAAATTTATGGTTCGGCGATTCATAATTTCTTTATCTAAATAAAAAGGCGTCCCAATCCATTCAAATAAAGACATTGTCAATCATCCTACTTAAGAATTTCTGACTCAACACTTATACTTAATCGTCAAGGTAATTTAGTGTGTAGATGATCCGAGAGTACGGAAGGAGCATTTACCCTCATCTTTAGAGATGGGAGTGAGATAATCAAGGAAAGTTTCAAAATAGTTGGTGAGTATACGGTTAATGAAAAATATTTATAAGCAAGTCAGCATACCAATTATATTATCAATCATCCTATTACAAGTCCCGCCCGTACAAGACTTGTAATACTTAGATTCACATATAATTCCATGTACAAAACTGTGACGGGTTTTGTAACACCCCCAAAATCGGGTCCAGCGGAAGTATACATGTCGCTGGGGTGCTACTCAATTGGTATCACAACACAAGTACAAAGAACGGGTTTTACCTCAATCATTTAGAATAAAATTTAATTAACAAAAGTGTTAAATTTACATCTATAAGTAGTGCGGAAATAGGCCCTTAAAACAAGTAAAACAGTCCCCAAATGAATATCAGAGTGTTTTGATCCTATAACCATGCCATGCCCTGCCAAAAGCCTCTAGTAGCGTGCTATTGCTTTATTCCTGAAAATACATGCTAAAGTGTCAACACGAGATTGATGAGTTCATAGGGTTTGGTGTAAAATGTAAAACATTTGAATAAAGATTTCCCAGCAAAGGCATTGTAAATCCACCCAGTCCCAAGTCCCGCCCATACAAGACTTGCGACCTGTGTGTTTACAACCCACTGCCAAATAAGATTTGGTTTAGGTAAACAACAAGTAATATGTGGACCACAAGATTTAAAGTTGGTTTGACCAGTACATTCGGTTATGTGACCAATTCATTGAGTTATGTGACCAGTTCATTCTGTCATGTGACCAGTTCATTCTGTCATGTGTCCAGTTCATTCTGTCATGTTCCCGTACATTCAGTTATGTGACCCGTTCATTTTGTCATGTATGTACATAGTAATTGAGCCGGTTCATTCGGTTAAGTATGCATAATCGTTTAAAGTGCTTGAGTCCATGAGTAATAAGAATTACGTATGAAACAAGTGAATATACAACGCATTCGAGTGAATAACAAAGTCATAAGTGGAACAATTAATGGTTTGACTAAACAAGTAGCATATTCTAATAAATCAAGTATAGCATTTGACTGAAAACGAGCAGGTATTCTCCTCCGAAAGTAATTCAAAACGTATGAGAGTAGGGGCTATGAAACTCACGGTAATCCTTAAAAGTTTAGAGTACTTATGAAAGTAAATGAAAATAGTTGAGCATGTATCTCCCCCAAAAGTAATTCAAAACGTATAAAGGTAGGGGCTATGGAACTCACGGTAATCCATAAAAGTTTAGAGTACTTGTGAAAGTAAATGAAAATAGTTGAGCATGTATCTCCCCCAAAATAATTCAAAACGTATAGAAGTAGGGGCTATGGAACTCGATAATAATGGATATGCTCAAATGAGGCACGATCTCTAACCTCAACCTAATAGGAATGATGGGATCTAATGTAAGCAATGAAATGATGCTACACATGCAAATACGTATGTTATCGATACCACTCGTGAAATTTGAAAATAACGTTTATCGTCGAAAAATATATTTTTGACGTCTCGTTAAGTTAATAAACACTTTTCGTGTAAAAACGTTGCAACGATACCCCACGATCGTCGTTTGGTGATCTATCGACAAATATAGTGTTTTCCGTCGTAATTTAGCATTTTCCACAACTTATAAAAATGACCAAATGGCCTCGCAAAACTAGTCATAAAACGGGGTACGTTGAGTGTTAGTAAATAAGCTCGGCGTTTTTAAAAACCTTATAACATTATCTTAAATCCGTATCATTGAAATTTTGTCCATACGAGTCCCGATCAATAAGAAAAACGGCTCTCAACATGGTCACTTGTAAAAACAGTTTTTGTACTTAGAAATATTTCTATTAAAAGCTGAATGGAAATATGTTGTAATCGTCGGGTTTCAAACGCGTGTATCTTGGTCGTTATTAGCTCGTTTTCTACGTTCTTTATATCCACGGTTCCGTGCTAATATGAACTAACATATTTTCAGTAGGTCGGCTCTTCTAGATCGCGTCCAACACCTCGTTTTATCCGTTGAATCTCGGAAAACAGCACGTATATTTTCAGAAAATAGTTTTCGTCGTCAAACTTAGAATTAACGTATCTTTCTCGTCGTAAGCTCGTTTTTGCTCATTCCAGCGGCCACGGTTACATTTTTGAAAGTATTTTCTAAAAATGTAAGCCAAAATATCCCCTGACTTACTGAGTTTTCCAGATTTCACAAAAATGGACAGAACCTCTTTTATAACTTGTTAAAACCGATTTTTCTAGTTCAAGGTTTGTTCTAATCAGTTCCAATCAACACTACAACTAGTCTAAGCCTACCATACACCTTCTTAAGGTGTCATGGGTTCCTAGTCTTCACCAAAAATGGTGGATCTCATGGGATTGCTAATAAAATCTATAGATCCATTTTTAGAGAGGAAAATAAACAATAAGTGGTATCTAACAATATATAATTGCATGATTAGTTACTAGAACTTGAAAATAGATCAAGTGAGAGTAAAAAATTAGAAAAATTATGTAGATACTTACTTTAAGATTTGATGAGTTTTGGAGTAAAACACTTAAGTAACTTTGAGGTTTTTATCTCAAAATCCTAACTAGGATCTCTAATAGGACTTGTAAATCACTTGTTCTTGAAATTTTGATGATCTTTTCTCCTTGTTCTTTCAATGGCCGAACCTTATGAGAGTGGGAGAGATGAGAGGCTTTTTGATAGTTGGTTTGTTACTTGTGTGTGTTTGTAAGGAATATCACTAGTTATGGAAATGTTAGTCAATAGATCAAGTACATTTGGACTAAATGGGGGGGGGGGGGGGGACATGGGGCGTAATTTTGGGGATTGGGTAGGGGGGAGGGATGGCAAAGAGTAAAGGAAAGAAAGAGTGTGTAAGTAGTGTAAGAATTTTGTGGATTTTAGTTAGATATTTTGGGTTTTAGGTGTTACCGGGTACCGAGTTAGCTAGAAATAAATTTTGACGGAACAACATAAAATAGGATGAAGTTGTAAAAATTATAAAATCACATTTCTGATAAGAATTGGGGGTTAAAATAATTGTCGTGTTGACATATCGCGAACCGACGTAGTTATAAGCGTTTAACGGAAAGTATGGTAAATGGTTTCAAAACACCGGGTAAACTAATAATATATTTTTTTTATATCATTATAATGAGTATAAAAATATATTAGGAGTCTGGAGTGTCGGGTATATTATTCGTAGTAATGACTGAGTGGTAACGTTTATTTAATAAATAAATAGACGTGAATTTAAATTTATGCAAACCCGTGCATGACCTAATATAGGATGATGTTACTGATGATATGTAGACTAATCTAGTCTATATGAGGTGTCCTTACTGATGATGTATGAATACGCAGCTAAACCTTACTGGTTACGCGAATTTGAATACCCGTAAACCTAGTTTACGTAATGATGAATAGTGAATCATGAATAGTGATTTCCCTCCGGGAATAAATAGTATTTCATGAATAGTAAATTTTTTGATAATGTCTCAAAGTCGCAAACTACTTCAAAAATGATGAATAGTAACCCGTGAATAGTCAATTTTTGAGATGAATAGTAAAAAATTTGAAGTTTGAAAAAGGACCTGAAATTACGATTTGTCACAGGTTTCGATATCATATGAAATGATATTGTATATGGTGATGAAATGGTTCTAGAGCCCATTGTATAACTTACAATTCTAAAAAATAGGAGAGATGATTGTGCAACTCACAATGTTTGGGAAGTAAATTAAACCATTGTGTAACTCACAATGTCTAAGAATTGATAGAGACCATTGTAATTGGGTACAATGTCTTGAGAAGGTTTCGTGACTTACAAAATGTAGGAGTAGGTACATGATCGGGGAAATGTGATTGAGTCGTAATGCCTTAGAATGGGCATATGCAGGTATGTTTATTCCGTTGTTTGTATAAATTGATCGAAAGTATGTCGAATGTGTATATATTAATGTACTACTATTTTTGTAGCATAAATTACCTAGAAGTCCCATAATAGTCTGGAGGATGGAAGGCATGGAGAGCGTAAGGCAATAAAATATTTTGTTTGTAAAAGTGGTTATAGTTCAGGTCCCAACTTGATCCGTTTCTCTATAACTGTAGCTCTGATACCAATCTGTAACACTCCTAATTTCGTTATACGCAGCGGAATTCAAACTGGTTGTTACTTCATGGCACAACAGATATAATAATTGAAAAAAACTCTAATTGAGTCGTTTTTAAAAGATTTATCATTCAAATTATACAAATATCAGAGTTTACAAAATGAGGTCCCAATAGTTTCACAGCTTATTAAATAAGTTTTCGAATGATGATAAGGTTTTAGCCTTTTAGAAGTATCCGTGCCCCTCCATTCCATCCTCGTTCATTATGAACCTGAGATAAACATGCTAAAAGTGTCAACGAAAAGGTTGAGTGAATTCACAGTGTTTGTATAATAATCAGTTGAACATAAGGTGATAATAGTAAAACAGTAATATTGCAGTACAGTGTGTATATATTGCTATAAGAATCATGAACTGAAACGTTAACGTGTCGTGATATCATAAAAATGATATAGTGCCCTTGTGCTAGGAGCTTTCCAGCTTCATAGTAGTTCTCAAATAATATGCATTTGGCATTCCATCCGGCTAGCTCAAAGGCTATCTATCCGGCTAGCTCAAATGGGCTGTCAACCTCCAATAGATCTATTCACAATATTCGCGTTCACTCGCAAGTGATTAATGGTTCATGACATAATGGTCTTTTAAAAGGGGCGATGGTGTGTCTTAGGCAATATCAATCAGAATAGCATACAGAAAATACTTGTGTCCAGTTTGTAGCATGTATCTCCCCACAAGTTTGAAAACGTATAAAAGTGGGACTATGAACTCACCTCGGTGTTACAGTAGTCTGATTTGAAAGTAATCAAGTATGGTGAATAAACTGCTCCGACACGCAACCTAGGTGAATAAGTCAAGTTTTAGTATTCGTATTCGAACTTTAAATACGTGATTGAATATTCGTTATTGCAAGTGTTTTTTCGATGGTTAAGTGTTGAATGAGACAACATGAAGTCTCTTCAAAAGTTAGTGGATGATAATATTTATCATATTTCATTTTTAGGGTTCGATTGATTGTTATTGAAATATATCCCGTATGTTAGTTTTTATCAAAACCGATCCAAAAAGTCAATTTTCCGTAATAATATAAAATTTTACACTTTATAGCCTTATAGTTTCAAGTATTGACAATTTATGCCCTTTAATTTTCATAAAATGACAACTTTTACCCCTCTACTTTCATAAAATGACAACTTTTACCCTTGTTGTTTCAAAAGTGATACTTTATACCCACAACTATGAGTCATTTACAATTTCAGCCCTTGTTATATATAAATTATCAATATTAACAGTTTTGGCCCAAGAAAACTCCAAGTTTCAAAATGTTAGAGTTTTCACCCTCAAGTATTTTGGTCATTACGGCTGTAGTCCTTGTTTCATTTTTTTTTATTTTTTTTTTGTGTAAGGGGAGTAATCCTGCACCCTGGTAAATAGATTAACCAAAAGATGTTTAAGTACAAAGGATATGGGTGATATCCTATATCTCAGCCCATTACATAGGCACTTACATGAAGAAACGCAACAGTCCCATAGGACACTAACAAATAACCACAATATACGAGTGACACACCACTCTTATAACTAATAAATGAACATAAAAATACAACGACTATAATATTACAAATTAAAAACTCAAGTTAACCACTTGATTCATCAAAAGTCGTCATAGATGTCCATCACCGTCAACGATGCAGCCTTTTCCATGGTAGTACTTGAACAACACTAATCCATACCAAACAACTACACCGAACTACCATTGATCCTAAAGGGACCAAACCAATACTACGACTTGATCCAACACCTCATTTGCATCAAGCTTTAATGGAATAAAACCGTAGCTAAGAATGTAAACCAGTGTATCATGATCAATCATAGACGACAAATAGGGTTAAGAAACCCTAACTTACCCACAATGGCACGAATCTGCAAACATCCACTAACTTCCAGTGCCAGAAATAAACCAATCATAGCAGCAGATCATCAACAATCGACTACAGTAGACCAGCCAAGAATAGGGTTGCAACGAAACCCTAACATCCACATAGCAAAATCTCAAGACCAAATAATATAGCGTCATCTACACAATCTATTTATGAGATCATTACTAACTTCCAATATGATCGTTTACCCAATCACAAAACTTACAGCCACCACTTTCACGATCCTCCAGCAGATCCAATAGTAGCAGCAAAGCGCCATAACCAGAACAGGGTTTTACAAAACCCGAACACCAGGAATACACGTATAGCAGACCCAACAAGATATGAACAATGAGAACGCCACTAGGTCTGGTACAACGTGAAAGATCACCAGTAGGTCTGGTAATTCGCATCGTCAAGTAGACGAGCACAACTACTACCAAACCGAAACCGACAGCCACCATGATAACGACTGGTAAAAGCAATTGCAGCAGTACCATAAACACCCATACGCAGCACATATCATGGACGATTAATAGGGTTTAAACAAACCCTTACACACAGCCACCTCGATAACAAAGCAAATCATACTGGAGCATTAAAAATAGGGTTTATAAAACCCTAACTTCCACATCGAACCAACAGATCATACAATAATAGCAGCAGGAGCGTACCGATCTGTAGAAGAAGGGTTTTTGAACAAGATTCCCCCAAACTTGACTTACCTCTCTCTCATAACCCATGTCCAAATAACAAAATCTTGCAGTAAAACATACAATCACCCTAGAAACCCAATTCAGGTTCACTTGCAATAGAACAGCCAACGATAGAAAAAAGAAACCCTAAATAAGGGTTTCGTTCAACCATAAAGTGTAGATCGAATCCAACAACAGCCTCAATATATAGCAATAATCATAGAGGCACACTAGATCTAGACGTAATAATAGGGACGGTTAAGAAACCGCCATGAGTGAAAATCGATCTAGATATAAACAGCCATAACAAAAGAGTAGCAAAGTCAAAACCCTAAAAAAGACGATCACCATAAAAAACGTCTTAGAAAAGACGAATTAAAGATAACCGATTGCAAAGGATAGATAGTTAGGGTTTCGACCAGAAAGTGTATACGCATGAAAAAATCCCAGCCGCCATCTTCAAATAGATAAAAAACACAACCCATAATCATGTATTGCATACCCAAGAACCGTTAATGGTTAAAAGGCAACCCGTACTATTATTTTAATAGTAAAAATATTTATTATGACAACCCGCTATTTTTCAGGTCAATACTATTTACTAAACTCATATTTATTACTTTGAGTTTCACATGAGAACTTTTTACGTATAACTTTTTAGTTAAATAAACGTAAAACAAGGAATAATTCTCTTGCGCACTATGACTCTAGACAAAATTTAGTCTACAACATTACAATACATTGGCACTATTCCGATTCATAATTTAATTGTTAGGGCATTTGCATTTTTTATTTGCAATTATTAATTTAATAAACGCTTTTCATTTTTACTTACGTACAATTAATAGTTTAATTAACATTTTTCACAACTTGCATGAACACACAATGTACTCGACACTCCCAACGGATATTTTAACACATTCTAGCACTCTTTAAAACTATTACAAACATACAAAAATTTATTTCTTATACTTTTCATAATTCTTTTACTAAAAATAATTAATTACATTTATTTAACTTAAATTACAAAACTATTACCCAATACATATTTTTAACACCCAATACACTCACTAAATACATTTTATCTAAAATTATCACATAATTCTTCTTTTTTTTTCTAACATTAGCCGCCTCCCAAGAGTTAATAGTAGCCTCTACTTGAAATTTTTGACAAAATGAAATATGATAAAATCATAAAAATTATAAAATTACATTTCTTGTAAGTATCGAGTGTCTGGGTAATTATCGTTTCATAATTTCTTAAGTTATCGTAAATAAAATATTCATACTGAATAAATTTGAGATACGGAGTAAAATAATTCTTGAACTTTTGAAATACTGTATTTAGTGTACAAATATGTTTGAACCATTGTTGGGAGTATCTGGTATAATGTTCTTGAATAAAAATTCGCGTAAAAGCGTTTATTTATATATAAATATAAATATCTGGAAAATGCAAACACATGCATGATCTATACGAATATGATGTTACTGATGATATGTAGACTAACTGTAGTCTATTGTTGAGCTCATAATGACGTTTCTTGACCACGCGGCTTAACCCTTACGGTTACGCGAAATTGATATCCGTAAAACCTAGTTTACGAAAAATGATGAATACTGAATGTGACTAGCGATTTTTTCTCCGGGAATGAATAATGATTTTTGAATAGTAGAAATGAATGATAATATTTCAAAGTCGAATACTGACTTGGAAAATGATGAATTGTAAAACAATGAATAGTAATCCATGAATAGTAAAATCCCGTGTTGAATAGTGAAATTTTGAAAAATGACCTGAAAATGCGAATTGTCACATATTGGTGGCTAGATCGTTTGCGCTAGACTAGCAATTTCGTTAGCAGGAATTGGTCACATGGAATTATGAACAACCCCTAAATTTTAGTGGTTAACCTGTGAGGAACTGTAAGTAAAGCCTAGCTGACGATTAACTAGTTATCACCCCATGAAAAGTCAGCTTGATGATTTATTTCGTGTTGTGGAAGAGCCAACTGAAACCTTCGTTAGGGAAGTTGAGCAACTTAGATGAGACAAGATTCTAATTATAAGTCTGTTAGAACTTAAACCGTGGACATGAGTTACTTGGGAACGAAAGGACCAGACGAGACTTAAGTACCAGCACCTTTTCCCAACTATTATTTTAATAGTAAAAATATTTATTATGACAACCCGCTATTTTTCAGGTCAATGCTATTTACTAAACTCATATTTATTACTTTGAATTTCACATGAGAACTTTTTAGGTATAACTTTTTAGTTAAATAAACGTAAAACAATGAATAACTCTTTTGCGCACTATGACTCTAGACAAAATTTAGTCTACAACATTACAATACATTGACACTATTCCAATTCATAATTTAATTGCTAGGGCATTTGCATTTTTATTTGCGATTATTAATTTAATAAACGCTTTTCATTTTTACTCACGTACAATTAATAGTTTAATTAACACTTTTCACAACTTGCATGAACACACAATGTACCCGACACTCCCAACGGATATTTTAACACATTCTAGCACTCTTTAAAACTATTACAAACATACAAAATTTTATTTCTTATACTTTTCATAATTCTTTTGGGTAAAGGGGAGTAATCCTGCACCCTGGTAAGTAGATTAACCAAAAAACGTTTAAGTACAAAAGGATATGGGTGAATCCCATATCACAGCCCGTTACATAGGCGAAAAGCTTACATAACAAGGAACTACCTATTTTCTAAACAAGAAAATAACTCACTAAACATAAAAACATAAAACTCCAAAAACAACGGAATTACTTCTTCCGAAGACCTTGGAGCTTAATATCATACATGTCATAGAAGGCATCCAAACTCCCTTGAAGATCATCAATATGGTTAGCATTGTCATCATAGTCGTAATAGTCTTCAAGGTCATGTCCACCACCTGTCGATGAGAGAAAATCCAAAGGTTTATCAAACAAATTCGCAGACTTATCAAGGGTGTTAACAACCTCCTCATCACTATCAGAATCAACAATCTCTCCAACCTTAGAGAAAGGGTTAACTCTCTTAGCAGACGAAGAGGTACTAGGCATAGGCGTTCCAACCTCCTTCTCTACTTTTCATAATTCTTTTACTAAAAATATTTAATTGCATTTATTTAACTTAAATTATAAAACTATTACCCAATACATATTTTTAACACCCAATACACTCACTAAATACATTTTATATAAAATTATCACATAATTTTTTTTTCTAACATTAGCCGCCCCCTAGAGTTAATAGTAGCCTATATTTGAAATTTTTGACTAAAAATTTGTACAAATTTCAAATACTTTGACCAAGACCTATGCAAATACAAATGATATGACATATTGTTGGCATGACCAAATCTTTGTCCTTCCTTGTTTTTCGGCAGACAACAAAAGCAAAAGCCACCCTAGTATTCTTTTTCTACTAATTTAAAACCTAGCCCATTAAAAAATGGTTTATGCCATACTTTGATCTCACTATAAAAGGAGGATACATGTATACTCATTTTTCACTTGCAAAAACAAATATCACTCATTCACTCACTACACCATACAACTAAGGGAAGAAAGCAGGAAGGAGGGCAAGAAGTTTTGGCTTTTAGTTCTTTATTTAGGGTAAAAATAGTGTCTTGGAAGCTAAGTTAAAAGAATATTTACACTTGGGTATTAAGCTGGTCTTGAGTTCTTTGTGTTCATCATCCTCACCAACTAGTAAGCACCCCACAAATATTTCATATGCTTATTTAACACTTACATATCAAGCATACACGAATTAATATCACCTATATGTGTTTGTGCTTCAAAAATAGTGTTCTTGGAACTTTTGCAAACAACATGATGTGAAGATTTTTCTTGCACCTAACTCACCATCTAAATCAAATTTGTTGGTAAAAAGTATTGTTAATACACTTCAATATAATGCTATTAGTTATTAGATTCAAATTCTAGGACTCGCGGGAGTGTAACTTGTTTAAAAACTTATTTTACGAAAAATGGTATACAAGTACCTGATATGTGTCACATTTTGCTTCTTTTGTCACTTAAGGGAAACGTGCGTTAAATATATCAATACTACACTTAAGTATGATGATAATATTGTAACATATCCGAAATCTAGGTCGAACAAAAGTGAACTCGTATTTTAATCTTGAAAAGAAAAAAAAATTATAAAAGTTATGATTTTATGTGAAAATTTTGACCGAGTGACCCTCTTTATGCCTAATACCGAGCCCTCTGGACTAAGGTATCAGGCTGTTTAAGTATGGGAATAGGTAAACAACGCGACAAGATAAATGTAGCAAGTTGAATCGACAAAAACGAAGCTATAACGAAGAAGTTATGGCCCCGTGAAAATCTGTCGAGTGTCGTTTTAACCAAACAGCATCAGCCTTTTTCTGAAAAACAGCCCCGACCCAGCCTCTTTAGACCCATTTCTAGGCAACTTGCACTCCGATTCATCAAAATCTTAAAACACAAAAGTTGTATAGGGAACAGAACACTAGAAGCAGCAAGTCAAATCAAGTCATAAGACGGAGTAACGAATGAGATGTGGTTATTAGAAAATTGGATAAAACATGCTAAATTGGCAGAAATACCTGATCTACCATCTTTGAGGCTGTTTAAATGTACCTTGTGGCCCGATTGAGCAGTAGTGACAGTTGAACAAATTGAAGTTCACCTAGAGTATTATCTAATGAAACAAAGTTTGCACCAATAGGACTTGTAACGAGCAAGATACAGCCAGTTGAAGTTGAACAAAAATACACTTTTTAATAGTATTTAAACTTTAATATTTTTGGAATATATTAACTTTCGTATAAATTTCGTATAAATCGTTTGTAACTTATAAAATTTTGACGCAAGCATATAAGGTGATTTAAACTTTATAAAACTCATTTGCATAGCATACATACAAGACATTATTGCACGACCTGAAACATATTATTAATTTAGGTTTTTTGGGTAAAGGGGAGTAATCCTGCACCCTGGTAAGTATATTACACCGAAAACGTTTAAGTACAAAGGATATGGGTGAAGTCTCATATCTCAGCCCGTTACATGGGCACTTACAAGAATGACAAAGCATTCCTATAACTTACAAACAAAAACTACCAATAACCACAATATAAGAGTGAAAAACCACTCTTATAACTAATAATTGGACATAAAACTACAACGACTATAAAAGATAATAAATAAAATACTATTCAATTAGAAGCACTTGAATCTTCAAAAGTCGTCATAGAAGTCCATAACATTCCACGAAGCAGCCACAACCATGGTAAGAATAACCACAGACAGCACCATCCTCACCAAGAGACTACAACGAACCCCCATTGATCCAAGAAAGACCAAACAATCAGCAACATCCAACCAAGCGTACCAACACTACGACTTTAAACCAATACCGCATCTGCTAAAAGTTCTTTGCAAACTCTAGCTAAGAATGTAACACAATGTATATCTAAAGTCATAGCGAATCATATTATGTTCCATGCCATCTACATAAGCACACTAGATCATCAATACGCTCAACAAGCCTAACATGGAAAATAAACGTACTTGAAAAAGCTTCCCATCTACAAGTAGGAACAGCTCCATGTAAAAGCTACCAAACCCGTAATAAGCCTTCAACAACTATCCACAAAATTCACATATGGTACGCATAATAACAATGTATACCACACTTGCAATAAAGTAACAATCATGGGGTGTAATGATCCAAAGTGACACAAAAACAGCCCCAACACAAAATACAATCAACTGCAGCTGCAAATAGTAAGTATATTGCCCAAATCTTTCATGTAACTCAATGCAATTCAGATCGCATAATCAAATAATAGGATTTATAGAAACCCTAACTTCCAATAAACCAAACCACAAGGATCATAAGATGAGAGTTAATCCAAACAACAACTCGGTAATCAATAGGGTGAAACACCCTAACGTCCATAAACCATAGCAGTTCCACTCCAGCAGCCAATACCATTATTCAAAAGCACACTAATAACCACTATGGCCTGATTCATTTGAACATCAGCTACCCCAAAAAAAAGGTCAGATTGAAATCCAAAACGATGGTAAACAATGCAATAATAAGTCACATGAGTAGAACCCCACTACACCGTTTACCAAACGTACACATAGGTTTCATCCTAGAAACACTAACCATAGGAAACCAACAACTTCCCATAAGTCCAAGTATCCAGCTGATGAAGCGAAAAGTGTACCGCTTTTAAGGGGTCATTTAAGCCCTAAATCGTATTTATTTGATCAAATATTGCCCTAAATCGTTCCTTTTGTCATTTTAGGTACTTTTGAGGAGAAATCTGGAAAAGGAGGCATTTTGGACGTTTTTGGAGCATAAAAGTGAAGAAAACGGCAAAGTCTCAAAAATCGGCTGAAAGTTACCTTTGACGGCGTCACAATTAACCCCAGACGGCGTCATGCCTTGGCAAGAAAAGGTGGACGTGAAATTTACTCATGATAAGCCAGTGAGAATAGCATGTAAATTCTGACGACGTCACGCTTTAACTTGATCAAGGGCGTCACGGCTTAAATCAAAGAGGGACGGCGTCACGTTCAAGGTTCGACGGCGTCAAGCCTTGATAAGCCAGAATGGATTTTTGAAGAGCTAAAGAGGGACGGCGTCAAGAAGGTCATCCGGGAACCCTAGAAGCGGCGAGGTGACGGCGTCACAATCCATAAGGTGACGCCGTCAGATCCAAAAGTCTATATATAGTTTTCTAATTTTTTGTCATAAAGAGAGAGCTTAGTGTGTGGAATTTTGGGAGAAAACCCTAAGACGAATTTAGCTTCTTTTTCAAGGCTTTTTGCCTTGAGATCTTCCATGTTACATTGAAGATAAGTTATCAATTAATCATTCAATATGTCTATGTGTTGTTTGATTTTATCTTATTCTTGTCTTTTGATTAACATGTTAGGCTAAATTTATCTTGTGTTTGCTTAGATCTAATGAAACCTAGCTATTGATTATTGGTTATTAGTGTGTTATTAGTTGTATTGGATGATTGTTTATCTATGTTAGGCTTAAGAAAACTGGCTAACTTCCTATTCGGTAACTTGCTTGAACATCTTAAGAAACATGAACCAAATGCGTACTAAAGGTTTTTATGGTTGTATTTAATGCACAAGCGAATTCTAGTGATCCCATGTTACGAGCTTCCTAGCCGGCTCGACATAGGAGTGAAGTAGGAGTTTGTAGAGTTGGGGAAGTAAGTACGCCACCCCACGAATGGTATTAAGGAATACACCCGTCATCCACGCGACTAATACACACTAATTAACCGGTAAAAGATAGTTAGGAAGTAAGGAAATCTAAGTAAACACATTTCTCTACACATAAGTTTCTCACCACATTTTATTTTCAGTTATTTATTTTATTTGCATTTGTAGTTATTTGGGTTAGTTGACTAGCAACTAATTCCGCCCACTCTTTCAAAACCGAGATTTTACTTGCTTTCATAAAAAATTATAAAAACATAAAAAGAATCTTCCTCAACCCTTAGACCTATTAGAGTAGTCTTTCACACCTAACGAACACTATTCCCTGTGGAGAACGATCAATCCCCCGTACTTACCACTACACTATACTACATCGGTCAGGTACACTGCCTGGTGGGGTTGTAAGCCTCTTGAGATCCCTCGAGAGGTAAAACCTGTTGTAAGGTTACAAAATCACGCATCAAGTTTTTGGCGCCGCTGCCGGGGAATAGTTATTGTTTAGGTTGAATTTTTATTTTATTAGGTCTACTCACTAGATTCCTTTCTAGTGAGATTTTTATTTTATTTTTTTTTCTTTCTAGGTTTTCTTTAGTCTATCTTTTTCTTTGTGTGTTTGTTCGTAATTTCCATTGACTCTTCCGTTCACCATTATGGAGTACGCGAATCCACCATACCACCAACCACAAAGGCCATTCTACCCTATTGACATCTCGAATTTCAAACAATATCGAGATGAACCCATATATGATGCATGGACTCGTTTTAGAAATTTACTCCGAAAATTCCCTCATCATAGTTTCGCTTTAGCATCCCTAACCCGAACCTTTTACTATCGTGTTGGCCAATATGACCAAATGCGCATTGAGGATTTTGCCAATGGGGACTTTAGGGAATTAAGTGCTGAAGAAGCATGGGATGCCATAGAAGATTGTGCCCAATATTATTATAGGGTAGACAACCCAACAAACGTTAGTACAGGTCAATTGAATATAAATTTCCTGGATCATGAAACAAGTTTGTTTGGGGATGAATACATTAGTGTTGAGATACCTAAGTGGTTGTCATGTAATGCCATAGTACAAAACAAACACATAGGTGACCTTGATGTGATGGAGGATTTAGCCGAACATGATCACATTGATCAAAAAGACCTAGGTTTTATGATCGATGATGATGAATCTCAAGAAACACATGATGAATCTTTTGGGCAATTTGAATATAGCAGTCAGAATATTGAGGATGATCCTTATGATTCGGACATAGAAGTTAAGATGCCTAGAGAAGCACTTGAGATACTTGGGAAAATGTTAGGGTTAGATCCTACTAAAACACATGATGAGGATATAGGTGATCTTGACATAAGGAATGATGAGGTAAGTAACATAAGCCCACCAAGTACCCCACAAGTCCTACCATCATTTGAGGCACACACACCGCCCGTGACTTACCCGGAAGAAGTTGAGGAGACTATAGGAACCCCAATAGAGGTAGAGCCCTTGGACCAAACACAACTAGAAGAAATAGGTTTGAATGCTTTTAGTGATCACAACATTTCTTTTAGTCCTATGGAAGTTCCTAGTTTTGATGAGCCGGAGCCTAAACCAAAACCGTTACCTAATCTTCCATCCTTAGATGTGAATTTAGGAATTAAAAAAGATCCCGATCCACCCATCAAACCATGTAGTCCGGGTAATGTTAAGGTTAAGGTAGTAGACTCTAGGCCATGTGGAGTGGAAGCTAATATAGGAGTGAACCATGACCTTACATACTTACATCACCCATTCATGATTGATCACAAGAAACATTATGGGTTTAAACCGGGTTTATTAGGTCAAGATGGATTCCCAACTAGGAATCTCTCGAAGTTGATAGAAGATGATCCCTTTTTAGGAGAAAACTTTAATCCACCCATTGACCAAAGTGAACTAGGAAAGGTTATGATGAAAGGAGCACACCCCTTTGAGCATATAATTCATCCACCACTCTTTCCTCACGTGGCATACTCCTACCGAGCTGGTGTGTATCGCTACTATCACCCGCACTTAATCCTAAGTGTAGGGAAAACCCCTCCTTTATCCATTAAATAAGGGTAGAGTCAGGCTCATGACTCGAACAAAAACAAGCGCTTCTTGGGAGGCAACCCAAGCTTTACTTGCTTTATTTGTTTGATTGTTTGTTTATTTAATTTTATTTGTTTCCGTATGCATTTCTTATTCTTTTTGTTTACTGTTCATGTCTCAAATATAAATTGTGAAAATGCTTTATTTTGTTTTTAACTTCGTCTTAACTACATATAAAGGTATTTTGCAAAAGATAAGTGTAAGGGAAATCCAAATTTGTTTTTAAGAACAAGATTGAACATGAACGATAACAATGAGATATAAGCATGCATATTAGTATTTGTTTGAGTCAAATGCTTGTATCGAGTCATAATGAAGTTTTGCAGGAATTCCAGGAAGTAAGGTATAGGTTTTTCCAGAAATATTCCGGAAACTTAACATGAGAATTCTGTCAGATCATTTCTGACGGCGTCAGGCCTTACAACCTGACGGCGTCAGATTTAATTTTCAGAAATTTTTGAAAGTTTTGTTTTCATAAAAAGTTTTTATTAAAATCTCCAACTTATAATCTCCAGGAATCTGCAAAATTATCATTCCACAAGCATTATATCCTTATATATAGATTTTTCCCGCCGATGTTATGCAGGTTTTCGTGTTTGTTTTCTCAGGTTTAACAGGTTATTTTGGACAAGGAAATGTTTTGAATCAAGCTTATGGCGATGCATTAATCATGGAGCTTCTACATTACCTTGGAAGAAGATCTAACCGTGTAACTTCATTATCCACCGAGCGAATCAGGGGAGTATTTGATTTCATTCTTTTACTTTATGCTTTTACATTTGTTATTTGAACATTGGGGACAATGTTCATCTTAAGTGTAAGGGGAGGGTAAAAGTACGATTTTAGAGAATACAATTACGCTTGATTTTTGTTTGTTTAATAGTAGATGTGTAATAAAACTGAGATAAATACCTGTTAGGGCAATTTTAGTGCCAAATTTAAAATTTTTTACAACATATAGGAGTGAAACTTTGATCTTAATGAGCGTCTCACGGATAGGAGTTATATGACTAGCACAAAAACCGTACCACTAAAAAAATTTTCCACCCCCAAATATGTGAGGTTCGCCCCTAGAATTGGTAGGAAAAGCATTTATGCTATGATGTGTGTACCGGTAGCACTTAGATTCTAGAACTTGCGTTAGGACCATTCCGAGGCCACAAGTGAGACTACATTCGTGTAGTTAGATTTACTACATGATAAGAGGCATTAGGATTAACCCATTGTTTTACACCTGTGTTTTTGTTATAATTACTTTGGCTACATTGGTCAAGTAATTCTCCCACACCCTTTGCGTTGTACTCATTTTTAGTACACGATACCCCTAGTATACCCCTCAGAGCCTATCTTTTCGTTTCGACCTTTAAGCATTTTACTTAAAGGAAGAATTTGTTACACCCCACTAAAATGTACACCCAAATCGCCTTAGCCTACCTTGTATGCACTCATTTTTAGTGCATTATTGTGACAACATTTGTTTAAACCCAAGTTAATTATCTAGTTGATTACATGGTTGCTAAGTCGAGTCATATCCTTGTACATATTGTTTTGGGACGATTGGGACTCATGGGTAAAGTACTAGTATAATGGAGTAATGGGGAAGAACATCATTTATTACCCCCATATGTGCTAAATGTTTTAAAAGTACTCCAAGTTTTTCAATTATCTTAATTCGAGTCATTAGATTAGTTAATTGTAAAGTTATGTAAAAGTTCAAGTGTAAGGGGAATGCAATGCCCCTATGATGTATTATTTTGGATGGTAGGGCAAAAGTGTATGCAAAAAAAAAAAAAAAATCGAAAAATCAAGAAAAATACAAAAAAAAAAAAATGAAAAAAAAAAGAAAAATAGAAAAAACATACGGACTACCATCCCGTTTCATTTTATGTTTGTTTTATGTTTTTGTTTTTGTTTTTGTTATTTCATTTCTAGCTTAAGATCGAGTCTAGTCTTGGCTTAACAACATTGTATAGTACATGTAATTGATCAAGATTTTTAACTCGCCACCAGTAAAATATCCCTTATCCAACAAAACCGTGTTTTCCTTTTCCCTACACCTAACGTTATAACCCATTTAAAAGCCCTCTTTGATAGTTTATCTTTGGTGCTTACGCCTAGTGGAGGAGGTTTTCGATCCTTTCCCAAGCCTATGGTAATCTATTTGCTATGACAGGTAGTGAGAGATATTATCCGTTTTCATTTATGAGATTTATTTTGATGACACTTGAGAGATGTGAGTATCTAAACACTACTTGTGAGGTGCTAGTATGTAATCTCCGTGCTTATTATGATTGAAGTGGAACGATTATTTGTTGTAATTACTTTTATGTTTGCATTAAATGACCCCTAACTTGTATTTTGATTAGAATAAAAGCGCATTTGCTTGAGGACAAGCAAATCTCAAGTGTAAGGGTATTTGATGAAGCGAAAAGTGTACCGCTTTTAAGGGGTCATTTAAGCCCTAAATCGTATTTATTTGATCAAATATTGCCCTAAATCGTTCCTTTTGTCATTTTAGGTACTTTTGAGGAGAAATCTGGAAAAGGAGGCATTTTGGACGTTTTTGGAGCATAAAAGTGAAGAAAACGGCAAAGTCTCAAAAATCGGCTGAAAGTTACCTTTGACGGCGTCACAATTAACCCCAGACGGCGTCATGCCTTGGCAAGAAAAGGTGGACGTGAAATTTACTCATGATAAGCCAGTGAGAATAGCATGTAAATTCTGACGGCGTCACGCTTTAACTTGATCAAGGGCGTCACGGCTTAAATCAAAGAGGGACGGCGTCACGTTCAAGGTTCGACGGCGTCAAGCCTTGATAAGCCAGAATGGATTTTTGAAGAGCTAAAGAGGGACGGCGTCAAGAAGGTCATCCGGGAACCCTAAAAGCGGCGAGGTGACGGCGTCACACTCCATAAGGTGACGCCGTCAGATCCAAAAATCTATATATAGTTTTCTAATTTTTTGTCATTAAGGGAGAGCTTAGTGTGTGGAATTTTGGGAGAAAACCCTAAGACGATTTTAGCTACTTTTTCAGGGCTTTTTGCCTTGAGATCTTCCATGTTTCATTGAAGATAAGTTATCAATTAATCATTCAATATGTCTATGTGTTGTTAGTGTGTTGTTAGTTGTATTGGATGATTGTTTATCTATGTTAGGCTTAAGAAAACTGGCTAACTTCCTATTCGGTAACTTGCTTGAACGTCTTAAGAAACATGAACCAAATGCGTACTAAAGGTTTTTATGGTTGTATTTAATGCACAAGCGAATTCTAGTGATCCCATGTTAGGAGCTTCCTAGCCGGCTCGACATAGGAGTGAAGTAGGAGCTTGTAGAGTTGGGGAAGTAAGTACGCCACCCCACGAATGGTATTAAGGAATACACCCGTCATCCACGCGACTAATACACACTAATTAACCGGTAAAAGATAGTTAGGGAGTAAGGAAATCTAAGTAAACACATTTCTCTACACATAAGTTTCTCACCACATTTTATTTTCAGTTATTTATTTTATTTGCATTTGTAGTTATTTGGGTTAGTTGACTAGCAACTAATTCCGCCCACTCTTTCAAAACCGAGATTTTACTTGCTTTCATAAAAAATTATAAAAACATAAAAAGAATCTTCCTCAACCCTTAGACCTATTAGAGTAGTCTTTCACACCTAACGAACACTATTCCCTGTGGAGAACGATCAATCCCCCGTACTTACCACTACACTATACTACATCGGTCAGGTACACTGCCTGGTGGGGTTGTAAGCCTTTGAGATCCCTCGAGAGGTAAAACCTGTTGTAAGGTTACAAAATCACGCATCACCAGCCAAAATTCTTGTACACACATTTGCTAGTATTGCATTACTATCGTTTGAGGTGAGTTCTCGTAGCCCTCTTTTTTATTATTATTTATGTTTTCCTTGGGGTGAAATGGTACTCAAATGACATTTTGATTGTTTTTCATGCTGTGATGCACTTTTTGATGTTTTTGGACAATATGTCCGTTTTGATTTCAATATGTGCCTTGTTGTGTGGTTTCATCTGTGTGTTCATTATGCGCAACTGTTTAACTCCATGTTGGAGCCGAAACAATTGATAGTACTATCTGAGGTAGCTCCCCACTATTAGTAACATGTGTGTAACATTTTGGTAGGTTCAGTTGTCGCACGCATCGTGGTTTCATTAAGTGCTAACATTTGTGAATCTTGCTCACTATTGTCCTACGCTTTATTATTCACAGCTCCGTAGTTTTACTCTCAAACCTACGAGCTCACCAATATTATATTGACGTTCTCTAGTACCATTTTCAGGTGGATCATTATTAAGGTATTCGAAAGCATTTTTCTTTGGAGTCAGAACATTGTTATCATGCTACCATGTTTTCACGACTGATTGGATTCAAAGAAGACATATGTTTTACTTTTCAAATTTTAGATCGGAAACGTTTTGTAACTCGTAACTACTGTTGAAACAAATGTAAGGTATGAATCTATGATGTTACAACTATTTACAACTATAAACTATAAAACTACTTTAGGAACCCTTTAAATAAACTAGACAATATATTAATAAGCCACAAGGACAAGCTCATAAAGTTTTAAAAGTCAAAAATCATGTTCCTTTCTAATTTTTGTTTTTAACGAGCCAAACAAACACCCCTTTTTATTATGTTGTTCAAGCCTAAAGCTACTTAATAAGACCCCTAAATAAGCTAAATAAACTTTTAACATGTTATAAAAACGAGCCATACATTTCTATAAGGTTTAGAATTGTTTCTTTTCTTTTCTGTTTTGACGCTAAAACAAACCCAAACACCCCTTTTTTAGCGCTATTTTCCAGCCATAAGCTAAAATCCCTTACTTGAACGAAACTAGAGCTTGTGAAATCATATTGAATATTTGACAATACATTCCGTACCTTGCGAAAAAACCGATCCTTGTTTACCAACCACACATTGTCTAACCAAATCAAATTCTCTCTCGATACGTTCCTCAAAAAATCTGATTTAGGCAGATTCTTTAGCTCATAAGCCCAGCCAATAAGCCCTTTTAACAAGCTCCTAGGAGACTTCATAAAGCCCCAAGAATCTGATTAAAAACTCTAAGGGCCTCATTTTTATTTCTTTCTCTTTTCCATGTCGCGACCTAGAAAACCAAACGCCCTCTTATGGTACGTTTTTACTATTCTCAAAAATTATAAGGCATAAGACTATTGAACAAAGACTTTTAATAAGATCGTATACCAGTTAATAAGCTACAAAAATAAGCTCTTGAAGTTTTGAGGTCAAACTCTTATTTTATTTTCTTTTCTTTCTTTATCGAGACAAGTCCAAACACCTCTCTTTAGTTAATTATTTGACCCATAAGCTTAAAGCTATAAATTACGAGATTAATCCACATTAATAAGGCCCTAGCAAAGTTTACAAAAATACTGAAATGTTTCAAAAGATCATAAGGCCTCGTATATTTTTCTTTGCTTTCTTTGTGTCTCGACATAAAAACTAAACGCACCCTTTTTATTTGTTTTAAGCCAAAAAGCTAAAATATAAGCTGATAAGCTATTAACAGCTTGTTTTCAAACTTATTACAACTTATATTAACAAGCCGTAGCAAGCCACGCCTTTTTCTAAACTTAAAATCGCAATAAAACTGAAATAAGGGGCGTAACGACCAAAATACTTGAGGGTGAAAACTCTAACATTTTCAAACTTGGAGTTTTCTTGGGCCAAAACTGTCAATTTTGATAAGTTGTATATAATAAGGGCTGAAAATGTACACGACTCATAGTTAAGGGTATAAAGTGTCACATTTGAAACTATAAAGGTAAAAGTTGTCATTTTATGAAAGTTGAAGGGTATAAATTGTCAATACTTGAAAATAAAAGGGTATAAAGCGTAACAATTTGTATTAATACGGCAAATAGACTTTTTGGCTCGGTTTTGATAGAAACTAACATACGGGATATATTTCTATAACGATCAATCGAACCCTAAAAATGAAATATGATAAATATTATCATCCACTAACTTTTGAAGAGACTTCATGTTGTCTCATTCAACACTTAACCACCGACAAAACACTTGAAATAATGAATATTCAATCACGTATTTAAAGTTTGAATACGAATACTAAAACTTGACATATTCACCTAGGTTGCGTGTCGGAGCAGTTTATTTACCATACTTGATTACTTTCAATTCAGACTACTGTAACACCGAGGTGAGTTCATAGTCCCACTTTTATACGTTTTTCCAACTTGTGGGGAGTACATCTACAAACAGAACACAAGTATTTTTCTGTATACTATCCTGATTGATATTACCTAAGACACACTGTTGCTCCTTTTAAAAGACCTTTATATCATGAACCATTAATCACTTACGAGTGAACGCGAATATTGTGAATAGATCTATTGGAGGTTGATAGCCCATTTGTGCTAGCCGGATAGATAGCATTGTGCTAGCCGGATTGATAGCCAAATGCACATTATTTGAGAAATACTAGGGAATTAGCAAACCCCTACACGAGGGCACTGTAACTTATATTATTTTACGATATCACACATGTTAATGTTTGAGTTCATGAGACATAGAGCAATATATATACACACTATATTGCAACATTACTGTTTCACTATTATCCATCTTGTGTTCAACTTAATTATTATACAAACACTGTGAATTCACTCAACCTTTGTGTTGACTTTTTAGCATGTGTTATCTTAGGTAACTAAAGCACGACTTGGCACAGAGTGGCTATGGACTTTCTTATAAAAAGGGTGTCCATTTTGTTATCAGTCAATAAATAAGTACTTTTTATGTATTTCAGAAACTCCCTCTGGGACCTCTCTTATGTAAACTCTGATTTAAATAAATGAATAATAACGGTTTTTATCTAAAAACATCTCTTTTTGAGTTGTTTTCTATTATTATGACTGTGATGCATGAAGTAATACCCCAAACTTATATTCCGCTACGTATATCCAAAATGGGGGTGTTACAAGCTCAGTAAGGGCGAGTCGATATGGTTCTCATGCTACGGGTGCAGTTCCAGACACCAAATCGATTAGGAACTCGACTTGTCTCATAGGAGGTATTCCAGGCAGGTCGTCTGGGAACACTTCCGAAAAGTCTCGCACCACAGGCAAGTGCTCTAGACGCTTCTCGCCCTTTACTTTCCCTTCTCGGAAATCTGAGCTAAATAAAGATGGCATCCTTTCTCAATATACTTCTGGGCTCTGGTACAGGAGATAATGTTTAATCAGGGAAGGATTTATATGATCGCTCCTGTCCCTTAGTATATTCAGGATCTCATCTCCATAGGGCACTCGTACAATCTTCTCGTCGCAAAGGATATAAGCACGATACTTGGATAACCAATCCATTCCTATGATGACGTCGAAACTTCCTAATGTGACGGGTAGTAGTTCGATATTGAAGGGGTGGTTAAGAAGGTTTAGCGTACAACCGCGGATAATGGTGTCTATTCTCTCAAGGTCACCGTTTGCTAATTCTACGTTGTAAGCAATACCTAGGGCAGTCGGGGCGATTTCAAGCAAAGGCATAAACACAATGGACACGAAACTCCTATCGGCACCAGTATCGAACAATATAGAAGCATAGCGGTTATTGAGAAGGAACGTACCTGTAACGACCTTTGGGTCCTCTTTGATCTCCTTTCCAATAACGTACACCCTTCCTTGGGCTGCTCCTACATTTCCCTGTTGATTCCCGGTGCCTTGGTTGCCTTGGTTCCCTCCTGCTCCATGGTTCCCCTGGTTATGCCCATAGCCTCCCGAGCCTCGGTTCCCTTGATTTCCACCATTTCTGGGGTTTCCTCCATTCCCTTGGTTTCCCCGGTTCTACGACTCTCGACACTCATTCTTGAAATGCCCTTTCTTCCCACATCCATAACAGGTGACATTAGCCTTCCAGTCCATTCCCTGTGTTGTCTGCGCCATTGCCAGGGGTCGGGATTTACAGTCTTTGGCTATGTGTCCTACCCTTGAGCAATTGTTGCACACTATGGTACACTGACCATGGTGATATTTCTTGCAACGGTTGCACTGTGGCTTATTTCCAGCATAACCCTTCTTCTCCCCATTGCGGATAACATACACCTTAGCGACCTCTTGTCGCTTGTTAGGGTTATCATTGCCCTTAGCATTCTCCTTCCGCTTCCTCTTGTCGTTTTTCCCCTTATCCGCCTCTTCCATGACTAGGGAGTCTGTTAGACACTGGGCTATCATGATGGCCTCATGGTGGTTAGTCGGGTTTGTGGCGATCGCGTCGTTCCTTGCAGCTAATGGCAACCCATCGGTGTATCGCTCAATCCTAAGCGCCTTGGTGCGAACCATCTCAGGGCATAGCAATGACAGTTCTTGGAAGCGACGGTTGTAATCTGTCATGTCGGTATCTCTCACCTTATGATTCCAGAACTCAATCTCCAGCTTCTTAACTTCATTCTGAGGGCAGTAGGTCTTAATTAACAGCACCTTGAACTGATCCCAAGTCATGGCATAAGCCATCTCACTTCCAAGTGACTTGAGATAGTTATTCCACCAGGTCAATGCCTTATCCTTCAAGGTATACGTGGCATACTTCACCTTAGCATCTTTATTGCAGTTACTGACGGCAAACACGGACTCGGTCTTCTCCATCCACCTCATCTTGACAACGACACCTTTGGTTCCGCCAAATTCTGTTGGCCCACAACTTTGAATTATTTGTGCGTGCAACCACGGCTTCGGTGGAGTAGTGGAGTTCCAGCGGAGGTATTCGAATGATTCGACTCGGCTAGCAGTTCAGCGACGCGCTGAGTCACAAGCTGATCGATCAGGTCTTGGTTCACGGGAGTGGTGATGGGTGGGGTATGCTCATTGTCACCCTCGTGGTTCGCGTTCTGATTGTTAGTGTCCTGGTTGTCAGTGTTCAGATTACAAGCGTTGCGCGCAGAACGACGGCCACGACGATCGGTGTTGACAACCGTAGGCTCGGTTCGGGTAGCTCTTGCTGGGTTTTTGTCAAGGGGCCATTGATCTAATTTAGTTCATGAAAAGAAGAGAATCTGTGAGGTTCTAAACGAAGAGTATATCACATACACATTTGAACTTCATAGGACTGAACACCAACATGACACTAATCACGACAACAGGAGTACAATATCAAAACATACATAAAGATATAAGCTCGAAACAAAAATCCAACAGTTTCCATTTAATAAACATCAACGTTGGTACAAGGATCTGGAAGTACAATCGAAAGGAAAAGATAACTGATTGCCATAGGCAAATCTGATTTAGTAAAACATAAAGATAAAAGAAAATACTACATCCCTAATCGAGGACTCCTCAGTTTAGTGATGATACAACATCGGAACCTAAATACCACTAGCCACAGTCTCTACGAAGATCTCTCACAGTCGACTGTACACTGTCCATCGCCCTCCATAGTGAAGAAATCTCAATGCGATCAGCCTCGCGATCCCTCCTGAGCGCAATGATCTTTGTCTGCAGCTCGGCGACCCTGTGCCAGAGAGTTCGGTCTGTATCGCTAGCTGCCATAAAAGCATTATGTAGATCCCCCATCTTGTCATGCCACTTTGAAAACTCTCGCCTCAAGGACGTAGTCCTACCTGCTAACACCCCCATATCTCGCTCCATCTCCTCAAATCTCTCAATAGACATACCCCCGACCTGATCCGCTAGTCGGCTAGCCCTAGTACTCAGAGTGGTGATCTGCTCCCAAGTCCGACCCATCTCTCCATACTCGTCGGGCTCAGAAGCAATCTCAGATGGCCAATCAGGGGCCGGTGGAAACTGAGGCTCTATGGAATCGGGAAAATGCCAAGGGGAGCCAGGCCCTGGTGAGTGCACTAAGGGTGCAGGACTCTGGTCTGGTGGGACCTCCTCCTCGGCCTCCATCTCCTCCTCCTCGGACTCCATCTCCTCCTCCTACTGAGGCTCTATCTCCTCCTCAGGGTCTATATCCTCATCATCATCCTCTGGGTACGAGTCGCTAAGATGATGTCTCTGTGGTGCAGGCGAGTCACGTGATGATGGTGATGACGGGGTAGGTGAACGGGGTTGTCTGCATGACGATGACGCGGGTGATGGTGACAGAAAGAGAGTGAGCTGAAAAGTGCATGGGTGGCGAAGATGGTCTAACTGATATACACGCGGTAAGCCTAGGGGTATAAGCCGGGCTAATGCCTGATGGATAGTAAGCTATCGCAAAGGACTAGAGTGCTCGGCTAATGATGGCGATGGCTGAATAGCAACTGGAGTCAGTGACACAAGAGAAACTGATGATGAAGTAGTGGCTGAGTGGCGGGCAAATCACATAAGGATCGTCATAAGTAGGGATCATTCGAAGTCATGCTGGTCGAGATCCAGTCACGAGGATGTCCTCCAGTACATCAAACAAAGGCATGGTCTGTGACAACGGTAAAGGGTCGGTGTAAGAGTTTCAAAATAACTAACTACGTAATGCAAGCACCATAAAACTAAATCTAAGCTAGCACATAATTAATACCGCATTACTCTAAAGATGCATATCAAATAATTATTATAAAATTCATATAGTAAACAGTTAATCACTTAACTCGATAATACTGGAAGCTTTGGCTTGGCAGGCTGGCTTGCGTCGGTCTTGGGATCAGTTTTTGCAAAGTAGTTATAGTCTAGGTATTCGATGAGTACCCAGTTCTCTATAACTTGAGCTCTGATACCAATCTGTAACACCCAAAAAGTTACAGCGGAAGTCTTAATCAAAGTCTCAGGGTGCTACTTTGATTGGCACACAACACAAGAATAGGAAACGGAAATACGACATCCATAAAAATAATCCAACAAAGTATTCAAAGTTTACATTTATTCCAGAATACTTAAGTAAGTTCAAAGAAAGATAGGTAAATAGTAGTCCCAAATAGTTTATCAGAGTATCAGCTGATCCCTTAACCATGCCCTTCTGCTAAGCCTTCAATCAAGAAACACATCCATAATAACAACACTAATTACCCGAGAAAAACATGCTAAAAAGGTCAGCTAACGCAGGTGAGTTCATAGGTTTAAATAAATGGAATAGTAGACCTAGAAGATGATTTGCTACACTAGACTAAGCTAAATATCAATCACAAGATCCTTCATAACATCAGGGACATGATAGCCCTCTACAGGGACGCAGGGGCCCTCTCTAGGGACACTAAGCCCTCTAATAAATACAGGGACACAAGGGGCCTCTCTAGGGACACTAAGCCCTCTAACGATATCTAATGTTAGCCAGTTAACAAGATATAGCAAATAATTAAATAAATCACAGATAGATCCATTCAAAACAGTTTTGCATGTTTTCTCACCCAAAGGGTTTTCAAACAAATAGTTTATGAGTAAAAAGGGGGCTATGAAACTCACCTCAAAAGCAAAGCACAATACAGCAAAACACGAGTAGTACAACACGACAGCAACTAGTATCACAACGTGACGGACTCGGCACAACCTAATAATAGAAGATTTAACTTAATGTTTATTCAATAGTATAACAGTTTCCAAAAATTAGCTACTCCAATTATATCCCAATTTCGTTTCCAAAATATCTTTTTTAGATCCATTTACTAGTGTTTGGTATCATCGTGGGTGAAGCGGTGACATAACGTTGACTCAAATGTACACACGCCAAAACAAATGACCAAAACAAAAATGACTCATAAAACAATCCTTCAATATCAAATACGAAAAGTTGTGGCAATATTCCAAATAATGACAAAAACAAAACTAAGTGGTAAAACCTTAAGGTTTAATAAGAGATTCGGACGAATTGTCGGGTATTTATCGAATTTGTCAACTCGATAAACCTAACGATTCCTTCATCTCGCTTATTATCTTAAAGTTGTATCACGAATAAAAGTAAGTCGTAAGGATGAGTTTCTCATTAATAAAGTCCTTCGATACACTTGTCGGGCTCTTATTGGGCTCATCAATCCAATAAGTCCGATAACCGTATCGGTCGGCTATATTAATGTTAAACCGATCCGTAACTTTAATATAATTCAAACAACGCTCAAAATTCCAATGTTATAATGTCAAGGTAATGTGCCTTGGTAAACGTGCCCTTAAAACATTTAATAACTCTCGTTTTTATTTAAACTTTCTATTTATAGTGTCTCATTTTTAAATAAAAGTTTCCGTTAAATATTAAATAACAAAAATGAGTTTTTGTTAATTAATATTTCCCATATTTATCCGTTATTATTTATATTTCATTTCTAGCTATATATATACATTGCCAAATATATTTTCTTTCGAGTTATTATCCGTTTCGAATCACGGGTCCGAGTTTTATAACTCTCGGGTCAAATAGTCAACCACAATATTCAAAAAGTCCAAATAGAGTCTAATCATCATTGTTTCGGCTTGTCGAGACCACACCGATACTAAAAAGTCTCGGTGACACTCGACTTGGCTCAAAATCATCACAAGTATAAAATCAAGTCCATAATATCAATAATAACCTCGACTGTTAGTGAAAAAAGTGTGGAGGGTCAAGAATGGGCTTGACTAGCGTTGGGCCGTCCTGGATGGATCTTCCATAAGCTCGTTCTGCACTAATTCAAGTAATAGATTGCTTTCCCCTGCACAAATGAAAGTAAACCGTTAGCCTTACCGTGGGGACGGACCCCACGATTAAGCTCCGGCGTGAGAGTAAGTATTCATGTTGTAGAGAATATGTATGAGAAAGTCATACCTCATAAATGTGTTTTGGGATTGCCTTTTATAGGTGAGCGAAATACTAGGGTTCCCTAATACTTCGCATATCTCTTGTAGTGGCCAAAGTGGGACCCTTGTCGGGCAAGGGTCCGTATCTTAATCATATCTGCGGATGCAAACTACCTTCCGCGGTCATGGGAAGATCCGCCTGTTTGCTTGTGGAAGCATCGCTTGGATGATTTGCGTGCATCTTTATTTGGCCCGAATTATACCTTGCTCCTGGTTGGGATTTGGTGTGTCATCTGGCCTTTCTGTTTGTTGGACCGGGGCCCAATTATATATAACATATCCAGGGTGCGCTTGTTGGGCCGGGGCGCAATACATTTCGGGCCCAGTAGGCCTGCTATCCGTACTATACGTCATCAAGTCCCCCCAGTCTAGTGTATTTGTTGCACGTGCCTCTGGTAGCGTGCGGTGAGTATCTCTAGACTTAAAGTTCTTGTCCGTTCCGCTCTTGACTTGGATTTTCCCTATTCCATTCCTTCATGGTCAGCGGGTAAGGTTGTGGGGACTTGGACCGCTTTTTTATCCTTTCGTCTTCTAACTGATTTGATCCTTTGGACTTTTGCTTAGCTGTCGCCCTTATCTTTTACTGCTTATCACAGCCATTGATTGAGGCGTCCTTGGCACGCATCGTGTGTCAGATTTCTTGAATTTACCGTGAGTATAAATACTCTAGCCGGTGTTTTACATTTCCTCTTTTTCTATTTTTCCTCCTCCACTTTTTCTTAAAGAGTCCTTTCTATTTTCCAGTTTTCGTTTCCTTATTATATGTACTTCGCACATGGTCATCTCAGATCTCCGCATTGTTATGGGTAAAATTACGGAAACTAGGTCTTGCCTGACCCAAGGTGGCCTCAGGGATTTATGTCAGAAGTGTCACATCCCTTTATTTGTGCATCCTGTTCTACCTGATTCTTATCAGACCATTAATGAGTGTCCGTCCAGGAAAATTGGTCTCTACAGTCGGTTTTTTGATTACGCCAATCTTTGTTTGCCCCTATCAGTCTTCTTTGTTGAAAATTTAAAGTATTATCGCATCAATATTTCTCAACTCTCAGTCTTTGGGGCGTCCAAGGTTTCGCATTTTGAAATCTTGTGTCGTGTTCATAACATTGTGCCGACAGTTGCATTATTCCGACGTCTCTATTTTAATTCCATAAAGAACGGGTGGCTCTCGTTTAGAAAGCGTTCAAAAGATACTGGTACTTGTTACCCTAAATAGTTGGATCCTATTAAGGGCTGGAGTGACTGCTTTTTCTGGGTTGATGATTTTGCTTGTCCCAATATCTTTCCTTTGCATACTGATGATAGTGTTTAGAAGGATCCGGCTCCTCGGCCTAGCGAGTACAACAACAGAGAGTATGACACCCTCATTAGCAAGCAGGCTCCGTTCCGTAGGTATCCGGAGGCTTTTCTTTGCTGGGTCGGCCTGAGCCGCTATTATCCTTTGGATGAGGACACCTACCCCATATATGTTCTCAACAAAAAGGGTAAGCGTTTTGTGCTTTATTTTTTCCTCTTGCCAGTTTAGTTCCTCTTTTAATGGTTTTTTTCGTCCGTGCAGAGATAGATGTGTATACTTTTGTCAGTTACTTGGGTCCGGATGTGGTGACGGTTGGTGAAAGGTAGCGAGGGGAGAATGAGCTCAGATTTTTGGATAGTACTGCTGACCGGACTGTTTCACTTTCTCCTCCTTCGCCTAATCAAGCGGAAGGTGAGTCAAAGTCTAACGGGGATGCCCTTCTTGATCATGGTTATGGCGCGGAGCCAAGCGGTTCTGGTGTTGGTAATGATATTGACGATCAAGTGGCCGAGCTTGCTGAAAATGTATCCCCAAAGCGTATTGTGGGCAAATCTAGACGGAAGCAGAAGGGAGTGAATGTGCTAATCAGTGATAATGCTCCAACTCATCCGCCAAAGAAGTTGAGAGCGGATTATGGTGCTTTGAATAGGTCTACCACTTTTGGTAAGTCCATGGCCACCATTCAAAGTTTGCTGCTTTCTAATGTTCAAGATATTGGCCGTATGTTTGATCCGTCTTCCCGTGTGCCTTCCGCATCAGTTGTTTTAGAGCAATGAGTAGGTTATCAGTTTGACAATAGTACTGGATCTTTTCTTCGTATTATCCATCTTGCAAAGAGGTTTGTTGTTTCTTCTGACTCTTCCTCCCCTTCTGATACTAATGATACTGAAGATAGTTCATTTGCTAGGTCTTCTGTTCCGTCAGTGTTAGCGACCATTGCAGCCACTATGTCTATTGCTTGTCTATCTTCAAAGGAGGGGGATAAAGAGAAGATTCCTGAGTCTTCTTCTCTTTCGGATGCTTCTTTGATCGCTGGTGGTTCAAAGTTTAGCATTGGTGGTCAAGCAGATTTTTCTGGAGATGAGTTTGCCTATGGTCGTATCCGTTCTTCTGTTGATATAGATCCAAATATTTTTGGTGATGTTTTTATTCCAGAGTGGAATGTATCTCGTGGTTCTCGTTTGGATAATGCTGCTGATTTCCGCAAGGTAATTGATGGGTTGCTCCGCCTGGTTTCTTTGCGGAGGTTCGCGGTATGGGATATGACCAGTTTTTTGAGGAATTTAGTGTTTTAACAGCCCGTCAGACTGCTTTTAGCGCTGAGCTGCGGATGCGGGCTGAACATAACATCGCCCAGAAATGGAAGTTGTCCGTCCTCTGTGACTAGCGGGCGGACCAGCTAAGGGTAAGAGATGAAGAAATTGCGAGGTTGAAGGCGGAGCTAGCGTTGGCAAAGGCTGAAACCACGGAGGTAACTTCACTAAAGGAACAGTCTTCCTCCCTTAAGAAGGAACGTGACTCCCTTAGTTTCGAGCTTGCAGATTTGCATTCCACCATGAAGGAACGAACTTCGGGTTTTGAAATGGAGCGTGCCACTTTTACTTCAAAGTTATCAGAACTTCGCACTTCTTTGGATGCCAAGGATCGGAGCTTGCGAATCTGAACGTCACGGTTGCTGACGCTGAACGTCAGAATAAGGGTCTTGTTAGTCAGGTGCGAATTTGTCGCCTTCCTTGGCTTTTTTGTTTTTATGCCATTCCTCATTGTTTCCCTTTACTCTTATACAGGTTCATGTACTGGATACTAGCTGACAAGGCATTGAATGAGCATTGAAGGAGATTGTTGACAAAAATGCCCGATTGGAGACCCGTCTTGTGGAGACGGTTATTCATCTTGATGAGGACCTTTATCCTGCTTTCCTTACCGTTGTGGTTGGCCGTAGGTGGCTATTGACACGCGCCTGAAATTATTCCTGGCTAAGTGTTTGAACTCCTCGGAGTATCGTTCGATGTTGGGGAAGCTTTTGAGTTGTGCTGTCATGAAAGGAATTCAAAAGGGTTTGGTTTTCGATATTGAGCATGGTAAGGTTGGCACCAAGCTTGCAGATATTACTGCCTACAGGCCATCTGCGGAGGGGATTACGACTCCGCCTATCAAGCGTTCCGTGCTCTTGATTTTCCTTTGTTAGCAGATTTGTCAGCTTGTAAAGACTCCGGTATTGAGGAGATTATGACCTTCTTCAACTTGAGGCCGAGCTTGCGGAGAAGCCTAGTATGGCTGACCTTCAACCTATTTGGAGCAACTTTGCGTTCCTCAAACTAGAGATGGTTTGGTTATTGGTGAGGCTTCTTTATCAACGTCTCTAAGCGTCGCTCGGCAAAGAGTTAAGAAGATTAGGGAGAATATTACTACCTGTCGAGCTGCCCTTACAGATGTATTTGCCCCTGTGGCTAAACCTTTATCTCCTATAGTTTTATTGGGCTTAGAGGCCATTTCTCTCAATGAACCTATTGTTGTTGCAACTAATACCTCATCCGCGGCCGTTACTCCTCCTTTGTCTATCGGACCTTTGTCAACGGATGACATTCAGGTTATGGATGTTTTGAAGGATGGGAATCTTATTACCCTTGTTCCCTTGGTTACTTCCGACGGAGGAGAGCTTGAAGTCGTTCCGAAGCATAGTAGTGCGGAGTAGGTTTTAATATTATCTTGTGTCATGACCGTATGTGGTCTTTTTTCTTAAGCAGTCGTGGCTTTATTTGGCAATTTGTCTTCTGTTTGTAATTTTCTTACGGTTATGCTTTTTTCTGTAGCTGTATATTATATTATGCCCCCTTTTTTTTTGTTTCGTTGGCATTTTACATATATCATGGTTGTATATGGCTAACTTGTATGAACGTATTCATTGTTTGCGCTAAGGTTACGTCTAACCTTTGTGCGGCTTCCTTGCACTTAAGAATTGTACCTTGCTATTATTTAAAAGACGTACTGATACGTATTTTATTTTATAGTCTTAGTTGAATATTTGTGGGTTATTCTCCCGGTACTGGGTTTGCAATACCTCTTATGTACTTTGAGTGAATTGTTAGGTTGCTCATCCTTTGTTACGCGGAATAACGTTTGTGGGGCATACCCGAGTGTGTGCACGCCTTACTCACATGTGTTAATAACTTTGCAAAGTGAATACTTAGAATGTGTAAAAATAAATAAGTGAAGGTAGCTAAGCTCCACTTGTTTTGTTAAAATCACTTGTTTTATTAAAATCTTTAAAGTAACTACAATTAAGAGATTTTGTATACAAATGTTTGTCGGATGCACCTGAGTGATCCTTTCTAATACATAATTGTAACATTCTTGATCTTTATCCATGTCCTATGCTTGCGGATGTAGACCTTCGTGTTAGCTTGTGTGTGTCCTTTCTTCACATTCCCACTACTTTTTTCTTTGTGATAAAAGGTTACTTACTGTGTACCCTTAGCATGTTGGCGGAAGCCGATGCCTATTTTATTATTATTTCTCTGCTTGCACCAGAGTGTTTGCTTAGTCCGGATACTTAATGGGTTCAAGTCTTGTTGATCTTGTGTAGCTTCCCTTGAGGTATGTCGAGGTGTTTTATATTCCAGAACCTTTTGTTGGGCTGGATAAAGTTGATCTTGTGTAGCTTCCGTTGTCCGGGTAGCCCAAGACCATGATTGCTTTAGTAATTGGCAAATCTACACCATGCGATAGGATATTCGATAGGTTTGTGACTAAGGACGGGAAGCTCATAGGCTTCCGTCCTTTGTTGCTTGTCGTTGTAGGGTGAAGCTTCTTGATGGTCCGGGACTGCTTTTGTTAAGGATGCGTCCCTGGCTATTGTTGGTGCCCCTCCTACAGGCGTATGCTTATCCGCATTTCGTGTTTTCCACCGTTGCACTCCGTGCACCTTTCATCCCCTCTGTCTTTGTTCCCGAGATCAACCATTAACCGTTCCGTGTTGTTATTAGGCCGGAGGCTAATGAGAGTCTCGCCTACTTTTAACCCATTATCTGGGGCTTGGTAATGAGCCGCTTATTCTGGCTTCCACTGCCCAGTAGACCCTTTTGCTTTCCCCAGCCTTTCATATTTCCGAAGCCGGTGGGCATACAGATTGGTGGGTACAGTGAGAGTTGAGGGAGGGTCTCTTCCGTGAGAGGACTTCGGTATCACCGTTCGAGATAGGTGGAGATGATTTCAGTGACTTGGGTGAATGGGATTTGTAGAGCATTATGGTTTAGGGTTATTAGTCGTCATTTAAGAATGACTAAGTTTTATTAGTAGTCATTTAAGAACAGATCTTTATTGTCGGTGCACAAATCGGTCACCAACCTTTCTGTCATATAGTCTGGTGTTTGAACGATCCAGGAGTTTGTGAGAGATGATCGTAATCACATGGCGTTTTGTTAATGAGCTATGATTATCACAGCTTGGTGATAGCATCTTTGCCCGCCTTTGTTATATGATAACGAAGGTTTTTCTTTCTTGGCTTTATTGTGGAATTCGTTGTTGTTCTTCTTCTTTTAGTCGTGTATTTATAGGGAAACCTTTACTTTGATGTTTCTTGATTTAGCGAATATTTTCCTTATTTGCATTTATGACCCTTAGGCACACATGCGTAGGCTTTGCAGCTAAGGTGTCTTTTCAGTTTATTAGTTTTAACAGAAAGTACGCAGGCTAGTCATTCCAATGTCTTGGGAAGGAACATATATTTTGGTATTCCCTAGGCTTTTCTTACTTGAGTTGCCTTTGCGGTCCGAAGTCTGTCAGGTTTGGCATTTGGCCTCATGTATTTTCCTGCATCCGTGGACCAGCTAATGAGGGCCCGTTTCTCGAGTTAACTTTGGGAGTTTATTTTTGTGTTTATCCCTTAGTTATTTCGTTAAGGGGGGTCCCTTTTATTTCCGCTTGCTACTTTTCGGGTGACATTCTCCTTCCCACGGCCTCTGTGCCTCGACTTAGGTCGTGGTTGATTCTAACTTCTGTAGTTAGTTCTCAAGCTTTGTAGCTGCAGGTGTGACGGATCATGTATTATTTTGGCCGAGGACTATTCTTATTCGCTTTCCCGGGTTATGATATCTGGCATTTAACCCAGGAGATCCGGGCGTTGGGTCATCTTTACGGCCTTAGTTGTATCAGCTACTCAGCTTGTTCTAATTCGTCCTTCGGTTGTTATAAGGGAGAGGTATTTTGGCTACGATCGATTCATCCTTTATTTCAAGAGTGATGGTTCTTAAAATCATTATTGATGCCTTCTTAGAGGTTATTGCTTGCGCTTGTGAATGCTGGACCCCCAGGTTGCGGAACCGATATGTTATTATATTCTTTCCTTGAGCATGTTTGAAGTAACGTTCCTGTCTGTCCTTGTGGGCCTTCCTCCGGTGTTTCCTTGTTGACCCATAGGTACATCTGTCTTTCTTCCTATAACTGCATCTCGTCGGCTGTTAAATAGAGGTTACTTCCGCCACTTTAGATTTCTAACCGCTATTTCTCTATTTTGAAAGGACATGGTTGCCTCTATCATCTCGTCTATTGATTTTGGGGCGACGCGTAGCAGGTGTTTGGCCAACCAAGGGTTGGATATTCTATTGACAAATTCCGTGATCTTCATAACATCTGGCATCTCTTTTGCATTTTTGCTTTCCGTCAGGAATCTTTTCATGAAATCTTCTATTGACTCCCTTCTCCCTTGCTTGGAGCAGTGGATTTTTGTGGCACTTTTAATGTATTCTTCCTTTTTGAGAAAATTTTCTAAGAACAGTTCTCTTAGTTTACTATAATCACTAACGAGTTTTGGGGGGAGATTGTCGAACCAATCTTTGGCAGATCCGGTGAGTGTGGATCGGAAAGCGCGGAATTGGGTAACCTTATCCCAATGCTCTGCCTAGGCTAGTACCTGGAACATTTTGATGTGGTTCTCGGGATCCTTGCTTCCGTCAAACGATTTAATGAGACTTGGTATGCGGGGTCTTTTTAGTTGGTCCATTTTGCCAATGCTGCAAGAGGACGGAGCATCTTCCGCAAGTATGTGTGGCCTTACGTGTTTGATTTCCTTATCGTTTGGCCTTTGTTTCTTTGCCCCTTGTACCTCATTTTTATCGCTTGTATTTTGTCTCCTATCGAACTTCCGGAACTAGATTCTCTTCGTCCCTCATGGTGGTTTAGGCAACCTTTTCCACTTTTTCTCTTTTTGGAGCGGCGCGATTGTTTGTTGTGATGTTGTCGGTACGTCGTCACGTTCTTTTTTCCATCTTTTGGTTTGATCGGCGTTTCTTTCCTGAGATTTCCCTGCACCCTCGGTTGCACTCCTTCTTGATTTACTTGGAGTCATTCAATCACGCTCTTTCTTTTTGGGTTCTCTTTTCTCTTGGATGTTTCAGGTTTAGAACATTGCGAGGTTTGCTCAGAACTTGGACAAGTCTGTACCGCTCTGAGTTTTCTCTGCGGCACCTTCTTTTGATGGACTTTCTCAACCGCGCTTGGCAACAACAGTTGGTCAGGTTCCTGGGGAGCTGTATCAGACGCGCGTCTATCTTAGCCCCCCGGAGTTTTATTCTTCCCCGTCATATTCCGCCAGAAGGATGTAGACATGGGAGTGTTGCTGCCGAAGTCGTTGCTCATGGTGAGTATTTTCTAGAACGCAGTTGTGCACTGGTCCCACGGATGGCGCCAACTTGTTAGTGCAAAAAGTGTGGAGGGTTAAGAATGTTCTTGACTAGCGTTGGGCCGTCCTGGATGGATCTTCCGTAAGCTCGTTCTGCACTAATTCAAGTAATAGATTGCTTTCCCTGCACAAATTAAAGTAAACCGTTAGCCTTACCGTGGGGACGGACCCCACAATTAAGCTCCGGCATGAGAGTAAGTATTCATGTTGTCAGAGAATATGTGTGTATTGTGATGTGTGAGAAAGTCATACCTCATAAATGTGTTTTGGGACTGCCTTTTATAGGTGAGCGAAATACTAGGGTTCCCTAATATTTCGTATATCTCTTGTAGTGGCCAGAGTGGGACCCTTGTTGGGCAGGGGTCCGTATCTTAATCATATCTACGGACGCAAACTACCTTCCGCGGTCATGGGAAGATCCGCGTGTTTGATTGCGGAAGCATCGCTTGGATGATTTGCGTGCGTCTTTATTTGGCCCGGATTATACCTTGCTCCTGGTTGGGTTTTGGTGTGTCATCCGGCCTTTCTGTTTGTTGGACCGGGGCCCAATTATATATAACGTATCCCGGGCCCGGTGGGCCCATTATTCTTGTAGCGCACCTAGGGTACGCTTGTTGGGCCGGGGCCCAATACATTCCAGGCCCAGTAGGCCTGCTATCCGTACTATACGTCATCATCGGCCAAATCTCATCCTATGGCTCGAGTCCCTTTAATCACTTTCAACATCACTATTGGCCACAAAATAAATAATCCACAATCACAAGTACTCGGCCGAGACCACGAGGGTCACGGCTCGAGTTTCTATGTCACGACAATAAATCAACAACCTCAAACAAATATGTCGAGACCACGAGGGTCATGGCTAACCATTATTTCAAGTTTGATATGACCAAAATCACAACGAGGGTTTACCAAGCCCTCGTTAGACATTATACAAATAAACCAACATATAAAGATGACCACAAGCTTAAACTAAATAACCACAAGCTAAAAACAATAACCCACAAGCTCGACATAAGCCCATTCGAGCTTATCTCGGCGTGTAACTCGACACACGACTCACGGACACAAACCAAACATGGCATGGACTTAACCACGACTACCAAATACCTTGTTATTACATGTTTTTAATTATAAAATTCGTTATCCCATGTTTTTATACCTGGAAAACTTAACAAAAACAATTAAAATGACTCGTTTGACCACGAGTTAACCCACACCGAGTCACACACGTGGGTGAAAATCTTCTAGATCTACGTGGTGGAGGTGGTTGTTGATGACTGTGGTGGCACGTGGGTGATGGGATAGTGGTAGTGATGTGTTTCTTGGCGCGTACGGTGGTCACGGGTGAAGAGGGAGTCACAAGGAGTCAATTGGTGGTGGTGGTTTGTGATGGCAGTGAGCGGTGAGGGTGGTCGGAGGTGGTGGCCGGCGGCGGCTAGGTTTGAGGGGGAGAGAGAAAAGTTACTAGTAGGGTTTGATAGGAAAATGGGGAGTGATAAGGGGTTTTATCCCCATGGAGGGGCTAATCTGCCATTTTTCAAAACTATAGGGGGTGGCCGAACTTAATCACAAGGACCATGGTTGTAATTTTGTTAAACTTCTTATAAAAAGTGTTCCCGACCTCGTTTATCGTTCCAAAAGTGATCAAATTTTTTTATAAAGCCATAGTTTTTAAAATTGTTTTTTCCGTTAAATTTGACTATAAACATGTCTAGGTTGGTGTTGTCTCGTGAAAATCAATGTTTTTCGTATTTCTAGGTTTATTTGTGCCGACTCGCGTTGTGACATGACCAAAAGTTCTACAAGTAGTGACTTATAACGAAATTAATAACCTCAAGCAACGTTTCTAAGGTTCAAAATAGTTTTTTAAACAAAATAAACAGGTATTCAGTTAGTATATAGGTTTTAAATGTAATGCGGTGGTTAAACAAATCCCGGAATTTACCAATTGTCACAAAACGTGAGTACCATAAGTATTTACTAGATGATCCTAAGACACTGTATTGCATAAGTTCACCAATCATAAAAATGGGCAACCCATCTAACATAAACATACCATGTAACATCAGGCACGTGCATGTGTAGAAGGCTTACATTGACCTTCAATCCCCATAAACATTATGACTAGGATCTACCATAATTGGATAATGAAAAAGCAATTCGAGCCTAGGAAAGATCCCAACACGGGGAGGATAAATAATTCTGTGGGGCGATTTAAGGGGATGCATGTACATGTAGGAAACTTCACATACGTTACGGATTTCTTGATTGTAGAAGATATTCATCCGGTAATTGATAATAGTCTATCTCACGTAGTGTTTGGAAAGCCATTTGTGGAGGTCTCTAGAATGACTTATGACCCATCCTTAGGGATAGTTATATTTGCGGATGAAACCAACGAGATTGCCTACCAAATGCCATATAAGATAGAACAATTCCGTATAATGCCAAACCTTGAAAAGGAACTTAAGGAATCGGTCTACTATAGGAATGGTGAGGATAAGAGAAGAGGAGTAGACTATGTGATGAGAAAGATACTTGGTTTTTACAAAGAGTGTTTACAATTAGGTCCGGAATATAAAACCAAGTTGGAAGATGACCTTGGGAACGTGACGGAGAATGGTGTCACGTAATGGGGCATGACATTGAGTCTAGCTACAAGACTCGTTAATAAAGAAAAGTGCTTCTTGGGAGGCAACCCAAGCTTTTTATTTGTTTGCTTGTTTGTTTTATTTTGTTTTATTTCATATATATGCTTTATCTTTATTTGTTTATTGTTCATGTCTCAAATAATTTGTGAAAATGCTTTATTTTGTCTTTAACTTCGTCTTAATTACATATAAAGGTATTTTACAAAAAGATAAGTGTAGGGAAGATCACATTTGTTTATAAGAACGAATCGAACATGAACAATAACATGTATTGATAAGCATATATTAATGTGTTTGTTTAGAGTCAAATGCCTGTATCGAGTCACAGTAAATGTTTTATAGAATTTCCAAGTTTTAATTATTAGACTTTTCCAGGTATTTTCGAGAAAAAAAACGAAACATTCTGTCAGGTCAGTCCTGACGGCGTCAGGGTTTACACCCGACGACATCATGTACTGTAGCAGCACAGTTACTAAAAATTTTGTTTTTCTGCTGGAACTTAAATTTTTGAAAATTTCCAGAATATTTAATTTCCTGGAATCTGTAGACATTTATTTTGCAAGCATTATATCTTACTTTGCTTTCTAGGATTTAGTTTTTATATATATAGTGTTTACCGCAGATTTTATGCGAGGTTTTGTGTTTCGTTTTCTTAGTGAATTACAGGTTATATTGGACAAGAAGATGAAGTATACATTGGAAGTGAAGCTTATGATGTTTATTTTATTGGAGGAGGATTTAGCCATGTTTTCACATCGTCCATGCCGAGCAAATCAGGGGAGTACTAGTTTCTTTCTCTATTTTATCATAACTTTTATGCTTTTTAGGAACATTGGGGACAATGTTCGATTTAAGTGTAGGGATGGTAAAATGGGATACCTTAGAAACTATAACTCTACTTGATTTTTTGTTTTGTCTTAGAGTAAATGTGTAATAAACATAAGAGAAATACTTGTTAGGGCAAATTTGGCACCAAATTTAAATTTTTTACAACATATAGGAGTGAAACTTTAGTCTTAATAAGCGTCTCATGGATAGGAATTATATTGCTAGCACAAAAACCCTTCCACTCAAAAATTTCCACCCCAAATATGTGAGGTTCGCCTTTAGATCTTTAGGAAAAAGCATTTATCTTTGATGCTTATGAGTGTACCGGTAGTATATAGATTCTAGAACTTGCGTTTGTGATGCATCCAGTGACCGCTAGTGAGACTACATTCGTGTAGTTAGGATTTACTAAATGATAAGAGGCATTAGGATAATCCTTGTTTTAAACATGTTTTATAATTACATTGGCTTCATCGGTCAAGTAATTTTCCCACACCTTTGCGATGTACTCATTTTTAGTACACGATACCCCTAGTACACCCCTCAGAGCCTATCTTTTTCGCGGTTCTTGTAATATTTCGGTGGATTCCGAAATATTAATGAAGAACATTGTTTACAATCCACCCCTAAATGTACACCCAAATCGCCTTAGCCTACCTTGTATGCACTCACTTTTAGTGCATTATTGTTATTTGTCAAACCCTTTGTCAATTGTCTAATTGGTTACATGGTTGCTAAGTCGAGTCATATCTTGTAAATACAGTTTTGGGACGATTGGGACTCATGGGGTAAACTACTAGAGTTATGGAGTAATGGGGAAGAATGTCATGTATTACCCCCATATATACGTTAATGCTTAAAATACTCCACGTGTTTTGATTTTCTTAATTCGGTTCGTTAGTTAGTTATGTGTAAGTTGTAAAAGTTCAAGTGTAGGGAGGATGCAAGATCCCATTTGATGTATTATTTTGGATGGTAGGGCAACAGTGTATGAAAAAAAAACGAAAAAAAAAAAGACAAGAGAAAAAACATACGGACTACCATCCCGTTTCTTTATTTTTGTTTAAGTCAAGATAGTGTCATGAAAAATATAAAAAGAGTTATTAGTTAGGAAGTTGAGTTGAGTCTTGGCTTAGCAACGCCTCATTGTACATGTAATTGACCGAGATAATTGACTTGCCACTAATAAAAATTCCCTTTATCCAATAAACCGTGTTTTCCAAACCCTTACACCTAACATTACAACCCTTTAAAAGCCCTCTTTGATAGTTTATCCTAGGTGCTTACGCCAAAGTGGTAGAGGTTTGATCCATTCCCAAGCCTATGGTAATCTATGTGCTATGACAGGTAGAGAGTGTTATATTTTCTTTTTCCATATGTGTTATATGACTTTATACACCCGAGAGGTGTGAGAATCAAAACACTTATTGTGAGGTGCTAGTATATAATTTCCGTGCTTATTTTGACAAACGTGGAACAATTGTGTGTTGTAATTACTTTTATATTAATGTTAAATGACCCCTAACTTGTAGATTGATTAGAATAAAAGCTCATTTGCTTGAGGACATGCAAATCCCAAGTGTAGAGATATTTGATAAGGATTTATTTGGTACCTTTTTAAGGGATTATTTAAGCCCAAAATCATGTTTATATGATCAAAAATTGCCTCAAATCCTTTCTTTTTGCATTTTAGGTACTTGGGACAAGAAATCTGGAATTCGGAGCTTTTTGGACGTATTTGGACGAAAAAGTGAAGAAAACAACTACGTCGCAAAAGTTCGTCAGAAATAAAGGCTGACAGCGTCACGCATTACTAGGTGACACCGTCACTTGATGAATTGAGCTGGATTATGATTAACACACGTTGCTTCAGAAATAAATATGGAATTAACACCTGACGGCGTCAGGCGTATTTTGGAGTAGGAAGTCACGTTTTAAGATTACAAGAGACGGCTCAGAAGACTTATAAAGGGACGGCGTCAGAAGATAACAAGTGACGACATCAGAGCGATGACTTGCACAAGACGAAACCCTAAACACGGTGATCTGACGACGTCAGAACCCATAACCTGACGCCGTCAGCAATGTAAATCTATATATAGTTTCGTATTTTTTCTATAATTGGTGTAACACTTTTGGAGAGGAAACCCTAGACGATTTTTACCACCATTGTAAGGCTTTTATAGCCTTTGAACTCCATGTTTCAATAAAGATAAGTTATTCCTTTAATCATTCGTTATATCTATTTATCGTATGATTATCTGTTTATCTTTTCTTTGCTTTAATATAGTAGCGTAAGTTTCTTAGGTGTTGTTTGTTTATTTAGACATTTTATGTCTGAATCTGAATACCACGTCTGAATCTGAATTAGTGGTCCAAAAGTCTGAATCTGAATTATTTTAGTCTGTTTGTTTTTATAAAGTGTCTGAATAAACAAAAAACAATCATTTCGCTATAAAACAAACCAAAAGACCCTCCATTCATGATTATTAATAAAAAATCAAGACCAAGATGAGGATATAAGGATTGAAAAGAAGTAGTGTAAAGTTTAAGCTTTTCAGATGTAATCAGACATATTCAAATGTCTGAATGAATCAGACCCTATTCAGATGTATTCAGACTTCAGATGTCTGAATAAACAAACAGTCTGAATCTGAAAATGTCTGACCGAATCAGACTTCAGACGTATTCAGATCTGAATGAGCCGAAACAAACACAACCTTAGTGTTTGCTTAGATCTAATGAAACCTAGTTATTGAATATTGATTTGTTGTCTCTTGTTTAGCTGATTGCTTCGCGTTAGGCTAACGCTCTGTTCTCGAGTCTAAATTTTAAAGAAGGGAAGGGGATGGGATGGGATGGGAAAGGCAAAGTAAGGGATGAGAGTGGTTATTAAAATTTGTGTTCTTGAGTTGCATTTTTAAATAGCAAGGAAAGAATGAGGAAACTAACACAATTACCATTATACCCTTAAAACAGTATACATTAATTAATTGCTGCTAATTTGTCTCTTTGCGAATAAGCATACACGAGAATAATTTATGAGATTTCACCTTAATCCATCTGATTTGTATATTATAGTAATACAACAATATATTATTTAACCCCTTTAAAACTATTTCCTTTTGTTACTGGTTAGTTTGTCTCTTTGTGAATAAACATACGAGAACAAATTACAGGTATAAAAAACAATACCCATGGGAATGGTGTCCCTTCAAAGAAAATAAGTGGCGCCTCCAAATATTGAGATGCATGATACACCAGAATTACGTATTTTTTTTTGGGTAAAAGGGATTTTTCACCCTGGTAAAATGCATTAAACCAAAAAACATTGAAGTACATAGGATGAGGGTGACGTCCCTTAGGACACTTACATAACCACTATATAAGAATGACAGGCCATTCTTATAAGTCACATATTAAACAAACATCCTACAATGACTAAAAATAAATAAATACAATACAACGCAACTCAAGTAAACACTTGATTCTTCTTAGTCATCATAACGATCCAGAACGTGCACCACGAAGAAGTTGCAAACCAGATTCCCCCGCCTCTAAGTAGTAATCCAATCAATGAATAAAAACACTTCATGGAATACCACACATACCAAGTAGATAAGCAAACTACCACAAGTGAAAACAAGTATAGTTCACATCATAAATTGTTGGGTTTGAAGATGCTGCTGCTTTAAATGATATAATACTGCTCATGGTTTTTAATGGAAAATACACCAAGTATGATTCTGCTGCTCGGCTTAATTATTCTACTGCTAGTGTATTCATTCTACTGCTGGAGTTTCTGAGAAGATTAAGGAAATAAGCTAAGTATGATACTACTGCTAGGCATCGAAGATTCTACTGCTAGAGTTATTGTACTGTTGCTTATTGGATATCTATGTATAGTATGTTAGATAATTATGGAATAGATACGAATAGATATTATCTTGTATAGAAAGCTATTGTAACCGACTAGGACTCCTTAGTCTATAAAAGGAGGATCTAGGGTTAGAGTTTGGGACGTATTGTGTGTGTATTGTTATTCACTTCAAGGTTTTGTAACCCTGTTACTTTTGAGTAACCGTATTAATATATTGAAGTGTTTATTGAGAGAATTCTATTGTGTTCATTAATAATTCTTCTTAAGATTAAATACTAAATTCCGCGTAGTGTTTAATATTGTTTTCACAAGAACAGTTTCTATACCTATTGTCTTAGATCTATATCTAAGATAATTAACAAGATCGTTAGCTCAACTGGGATCAACAAGTGGTATCAGAGCTTGTGATCTAGAAACTGATATCGAGAAGAATTTTTGTTAATTAAGATATGTTCATCATCAATTGAAGTAAGGTGGAGAAAGCACTGTATGGATTACATCAAGCTCCAAGAGCTTGGTATGACACCTTGTCCAAATATTTGTTATCCAATGGTTTCAGTAGGGGAACTATTGACAAGACTTTGTTCATCAAGAAAGACAAAAAGGATATTCTACTAGTTCAAGTATATGTAGATGATATCATTTTTGGGTCTACAAACAAGGTGTTATGTGAAGAATTTGAGAAGCTCATGCATAGTAGATTTCAGATGAGTTCTATAGGGGAACTCACTTTCTTTCTAGGGCTTCAGGTTAAGCAAAAAGGAGATGGGATTTTCATCAGCCAAGACAAGTATGTGGCTGATATTTTGAAGAAATTTGGCTTTTCTGATGTGAAGCCAGCTAAGACAACAATGGAGACCAACAAGCCTTTGTTCAAGGATGAAGATGGGGAAAAGGTTGATGTACATCTATATAGATCAATGATTGGTTCATTGATGTATCTAACTGCTTCAAGGCCAGACATTATGTTTGCTGTGTGTGCTTGTGCCAGATTTCAAGTGTCCCCTAAAGTCTCACACTTGAATGCTGTTAAGAGGATTTTTAGGTACTTGAGGAGTCAACCTAGGTTGGGCCTTTGGTATCCTAAGGATTCACCTTTTGATCTGGTGGCATACTCAGATAGTGATTATGCTGGAGCAAGTTTGGACAGAAAGTCAACCACTGGAGGATGTCAATACCTTGGACATAGGTTGATCTCATGGAATGTAAGAAACAGACTGTGGTGGCAAATTCAACAACTGAAGCTGAGTATGTGGCTGCTTCTAGTTGCTGTGGACAAGTGCTCTGGATTCAGAATCAATTGCTGGATTATGGGTACAACTTTATGAACACCAAAATTTACATTGATAATAACAGTACAATGTGTATTATTAAAAATCCTGTTTTTCACTCTAAAACAAAACATATTGAGATAAGACATCACTTTATAAGAGATTGTTATGAGAAAAAGGTAATTCAAATAGTTAAAATCCATACTGACAACAATGTTGCAGATTTACTCACTAAAGGCTTTGATGTGGGTAGATTTCAATTTTTAATTGCTAGTATAGGAATGATCAATCTTTGAAATAATCTTATCTCTATGTGTTTTTGTATTAGTTTGTAAGGATTTGTACGGTTATTAATCAAATAAGTTGTTTCTATTGCTTGCTCTGTTTGTATGTTGTCTGCTGCTGGTTGTTTATTCAACTGCTAAGTATAACTATGACTTGGGATTATTGTGGCATCTTGTTTCTTGTGTTTTTGTGGTTTTGGACTAATCTTTTGCAGGATAAGTCAATGAGGAATGATGATTTATTGAGAAAAAGATGTTTGGAAAGCTCAGTGAACATTCTGTAGCTGGTTCCAAAGTTTCTGCTGCTAGGCAAAACTTTCTACTGCTGAAGGGTCTGCTGCTCAAGTTGAAACTATTGGGATTCTACTGCTTGGTTTGAATGTAAAGGAACTATTTTGTAACTTGGCGCGAATAAAACCCTAATTAGATCCAAACGGTATAAAAACCCAATTCGATCTCACAATTAACTTTCTGCGCCCAAAATTCACTTTAATTCAAACCCTAACACATCTTTTTAACATCTGATCGAAAACCCCAAAAATCAAAACCCTAATTTCACAATGGCGAAAAGAGACTTCTCCGATAACCACAATCAAGTGGCGTTACTTCAAAAGGTCCCAGAAGCTGAGGGTTTTACTGAAGTTATTGACTTTCTTAATGCTACTCATCTAATGGTATGCATTAACAGCAAATCCCACTATATACATTTCCTACATGAAACAGTTTTGGTCTACTGTTAAGATCAAAACTAAAAATGGGGAAGAATATTTGAGAGTTGTGGTAGATGAAAAAAGGATTGTTATCTCTAAGTCATCTGTAAGAGAAGCACTTCATCTTTCAGATAATGAAGAAATACTTTGCCTTGATAATGCTATCATTTTTCAAGAACTTGAAAATATGGGGTATGAGAAGAAAAATAATGGTTTAAAGTTTTTCAAAGGTCTTCTCTGTCCACAATGGAAATTTCTTCTTCACACCCTTCTCCATTGTCTAAGTCTTAAAACTACAGGGTGGAATGAGTTCAGTACAACTCAAGCATCTGCTTTGATTTGTCTGGCCACAGGACAACCCTTTAATTTTTCGGCTATGATCCTGGATGGGTTGAAAAAGAATATTTTTGGAAAAAATTATGTTTACCCAAGGTTTTTACAATTAATCATAAATAAACAACTATCAGAACCTATGGTACATAAAAGGACACATGATAGCCCTGAGCTTAAAAAAATTGTTTTCATATTTGAAGAAGAATGGAACTGGTTTTTCTGGGACAATTACTCCATTGTTCCCACACATGTTACAATTGGCTGCTACTCAGGGTGAAGGTGCTGAAATCACAACAGCTACCCATCACACACCCAACTCTGAACATTCCTCTGAACAACCCCAAAAGACCCAATCCCCTTGGAATTCACCAAACAAGAACACTGAGTTTCCTCAGACCAGTGTTAGGATGGAAGCAGATGAGGCTGTCACAGGTGATGTAGGTGACATGATAGAAGAGGCTAACACTACTGTTCCTGGCTTAGTAGCTGGACACGACAGTGTTAACATAAGTAAGACCTCAACTATGGCAACATCTAATGCAGAGGGTTCTCTTGAACCTGAAGCAGGTGATGGTAACCCTAGTCACATGGCTAAAAAGGGGGGGGGGGGGCTCAGCTGATCAACCCAGGGTTGATACTGAGTTTAGGCGCATTGGTTCACCTCTAGGACCAGGTTACACAGGTCGAAGTGATGAGGGAAGAACTGAGACAATTGAACTGATGGAAACCCATGTACAACATGACAATGTCAATGATTCACCTCTCAGGCCAGGTTACACAGGCCGAAATGATGAGACTAGAAAAGATACTGAGGAATTGATGGCATCATTCAATGTACAAAATGACAATTCCTGTGATCCACCTCTCGGGTCAGGTAACACAGACCGAAGTGGTGAGGATAGTATGAAACTCATTAAGGAATTGATGGAAAAATGTACAACATTGTCAAATGAAGTACTTGGTCTTAAGCAGGAATTAAAGGAGCTTAAAACTTCTCAAGGTGCAGAAATCAGGAGGTTAAAGCAAAGGCTTAGGCATCTAGAGGGTGTATAGAGACCAAGGACTTCTAAATCTGGATGATCAAAATCAAAGAAGGTTGATTCCAAACCATGTTTGGGGGAGGATGCTCCTAAACAGGGGAGGAATGAAGACAGAGGTTCAGGGGAGGCTGAAGAGTTGAACTTTAAAAGGTTTGGATGTAGATATGGAGATGGGTAATGATCAAGGGACTGAGGAGATTCAACCTGAACAAACAGAAGAAATTGCTCAAGATGCTGATACAGAGGTATTGGTTTTGGAAGAACAATAAAATATTCAAGATACTGCAACAAGTAAGATGGTTCATGGTTCTTCTACTGCTGTTGGTATTGAGAAGTTGGCTAAGGAAGATTCTGCTGTTGAGCCAGAGTCAGATGATGAGGTTGTATTGGCTAAGGTAATGTTACAACTTAAAGCTAAATCACAGTCTCAATCTCAACAACAACCTAAAACACAAGCAACACCTGAACCTCAACTTGAATCAAAACAAACAACTTCACCTGTAACTCAACAACAAACTCCACCACCTGCAGCAAAACAAGTAACTCCAATACCTACAATTCCAAGAGCTCCTGTCAAAGGAGTAAGCATAAGAGAACCCATTCCAAACAAAAACCCTGTACAAACACATACATACACTGGAAAGGGTAAAGGTAAGATGGTTGATGAGCCTGAACCTTATCCATTTTATGTTCCTTTTGAATTTTGGACTCCTGATCTTCAAGAAAAACATGATAAAGAAGAAGCAAAGAAACTTCAAGAGCAATTAGATGCAGAGGATGAAGTAGAGCTTGAAAAACAAAGGAAACAGGCTGAGAAACAGGCTGAGCTTGAAGCTAAACTGAATGCTTGGGATGAGGAGAGAGTTAGGTGTGCAGCTGACATAGAGTTATTGAAGGTGAAAGAGGAGTTACAAGATACTTTTACTGCAGAAGGTGAATTTGAATGGTTAGAGAAATTTAAAGCAAAACACAAAAAGAAGTATCTTGCTGAGAGGAAGAAGAAGAAAGTGCTCAGACCACCAACTACAAAGCAAAGAAGAAGCTTTCCAGAGCATTACTTGAAGAATATGAAGGGATGGAAGCTTGTGCAGTTAAAACCATACTCAGATGAAGAAGTTCAAAAGAAATATGATCAAGCTAAAAGAGAATTTGAGAATTTTATACCAATGGGGTCTGAGGCTGCAGAAGAGATCATTACAAGGAGGTTTGGTAAGAAAAAGGTGGAGACAGAAGTGCAAAAAGAAAAGGTGATTGAATCTGAAAAGGTTGAAGTGATTAAAGAAAAGGAAGAAAATGTAAAAGAAAAGGTTGTGAAGGAAGAAGAGAAAGAGGGTCCCAGTATTGGTGTTAAGAGAACTGGGAGAAGGTTAAAGATGAAAGGAAGGAAAAAGAGGAAAATTGCTAAATCAAAACCAGTTGTGGAAAGTTCTGAGTCTGAGAATCAAGAAAAGGAGAAAACAGAGCAATCAAAGGAATTCTACAAAGAAACAATTGAGTTACAACTAATGACTCAAATTGTGAGTGATGATGATGATACTTTTGTAGATACTGGTTATGATAAGACTCCAGTTATTGGTTGGAAGACTGGTTATTGGTTGGAAGACTGGTTATGATAAGAAAGTTCTTTGGTTTGAAATACACAGAGTTGGTGGAAGAATTCAAAGGTTTAAGCATTTTCCTCAGATCCTTAAAAATATGGATAGAGAAGATTTGGTTAACTTGTGGGGCTTAATGAAGAACAAGTATGGAAATACAAGGCCACAAGATGAGTTGGATAGAGTACTTTGGGGAGATCTGATGATCATGTTTGAAGTTTGTCCTGGTGACAGAGTGTGGCTGGAACAGGGGAGGAGTACAAAAATTCTTCTTTGGAAATACTATGAGTCATGTGGAGTTCATGAGTTAGTATTGCAAGGAGGACTTCAGATGTATATGTTAGTAGAGAAGGATTACCCTCTAGCTGTGTCTACACTCAAGATGATGGTTGAAGGAGATATAAAACTTATGGTTGATCGTTGGAATCAAATTGTTATTGATCTTATCAGGAAGGTTCAAAGAAAACTCTATGGGCAGGATTTTGCTAGAAGGAGGAAGTAGTGAGTGTTTGGAAGCATCCTCTTGGTGTTTGTTTATACTTAAAGGAAACTTGATGATTTTGGAGTTAAATATCAAGTTTAGCGGAGGATTGCTGGGTTTTAAGATGCTGCTGCTTTAAATAATATAATACTTCTCATGGTTCTTAATGGAAAATACACTAAGTATGATTCTGCTGCTAGGGTTAATTATTCTACTGCTAGTGTATTCATTCTACTGCTGGAGTTTCTGAGAAGATCAAGGAAATAAGCTAAGTATGATACTACTGCTAGGCATCGAAGATTCTACTGCTAGAGTTATTATACTGCTGCTTATTGGATATCTATGTATAGTATGTTAGATAATTATGGAATAGATACGAATAGATATTATCTTGTATAGAAAGCTATTGTAACCGACTAGGACACCTTAGTCTATAAAAGGAGGATCTAGGGTTAGAGTTTGGGACGTATTGTGTGTGTATTGTTATTCACTTCAAGGTTTTGTAACCCTGTTACTTTTGAGTAACCGTATTAATATATTGAAGTGTTTATTGAGAGAATTCTATTGTGTTCATTAATAATTCTTCTTAAGATTAAATACTAAATTCCGCGTAGTGTTTAATATTGTTTTCACAAGAACAGTTTCTATACCTATTGTCTTAGATCTATATCTAAGATAATTAACAAGATCGTTAGCTCAATTGGGATCAACATAAATACTCCAACGGCGATCATATATGCTCGAACTAGTAACGAAGACATAAAACTTAGGAACAGAATGCATCATTCCCCACCATCAGCTTGTACATGAATCACCACAACGGATGAACACCCAATATACGGCGAAACCATGCCATTTCCCATAAGGGATGCAGAAAAGTACACCAACATTAGGATATCAACCGAAAATCCTAACAATCGTTAGGAACTTCCACAATTCAAACCCAATTGCGACTTGAACCAGTCTTCAAAACAATCCGATTGAAGCTCCTATAGACAACCAAGGATCAAAGTCTCAAACTAACCAATATGGAAGCGACATGAACCATAAGAAACACGCCGCACCATACAATAAACATCAGATTCAAATCCACCACAAGAAAACACGAATCACTGTAACTGAAATAAGAGAACAAAACATCCAAACAGTCGTGTACTTCAAAGTAGATAGAATCAAACACCAAGAATAGGGTTTATAATACCCTAACTTCCACACGTCCAAAACAAACCATCATAAACAGTAGCAAACAACAGAATCGAACCCTAAGTAATAGGGTTTTCAATGCAGATTGCCTCGATCAATTTTGCAGCATCAAATCAATAAACGAATGAACATCGTGCAGAAATGACCAGCCATAAACAGAAAATAAGGTCATCTGAACCCTAACATCCAACACTTCCATAATCATAGCAGCATGTGTAACGATCGTAGGGCTTACAAAAACCCTAACCTCCAATCCCGTCATATATCAGACCAAGAAAACGCGAAGATATCCCAACACCATAAGGTCTATGTGATATACGAACCAAGAACCAACAAATAGGGTGTTATGAAACCTTAACTCCCAATAACAACGACACAGATCAGTTGCTAGCCACAACCATTATAGCAGTCTTTGAAAACCAAACCCTAAAACTAGGGTTTCATATAAACCAGAAAAAATTGACATAGATGCGCAATAACGTACCCTCTCTCATAACCCACTTTTAATAACATACCAGAAACATTAATCATACCAGAATGAATAATACATGCAGGCAGACACCACTTGAATATCAATAAAAAATGATACCCTAAGAAATTAGGGTTTCGTTACGTCAAAGACTAGCCAAATACGCCCTAGCAGAGAATGATATACAGGAACGCATGTGCAGCAAGGCGTAACCGCCAACACAATAGAAAAATAAATTGCAAAGCAAATTAGAAAACACTAAAACGTTTTCCAAATCGCCTGATGACCATAGCGCATAAAATTAACACAAGCCGCCACCTTTTCCATAATAATACTTCCTTAGAAAATCGATTGCATACCAATAGAAGGCAGAGAGGCGATTAGGGAAGGAGTATGATCTGCAAAGAATAGGAAAAAAATGGCGGCCAGAAACCCACAAGGACGATTCCAAAACCCTAAAAAAATAACCGAATCCACAAAAAAAAGACCAATAATGAGTATAACCATCAACAAATCTGACAAAGATCAAATCGTAGAAGGAAAAAATATGATCAAAGGACGAATTAAAGGAAAAATGATTGGAAAATTAAGGGTTGTTAGGGTTTCGAAAATCCCCCCCCCCCCCCCATAGAGAGAGACTTTAGGGTTTTTTTAGACCCCCAGAATTACATACAAATCATGATAAGAAGATCTCAAGTAATATAAAGCCATTTCAAACACGCAGTAGCATACGAGATTATTTGGATATAATTGTAATTTAACAAAAACCCATTTTGTTAGTAACTCACTTCCCTTCTTAATCCGCCCAATTTTGGGTGGAACAAAATTACACAACAAAGCTCAGAATTTCCCTCCCGCCCACCTTCCCGTCCCTTAGCTTTCTCTCAAAAAAAAAAACTTAAGAACACCCATATTTTCAATTTTCCTTCCCATCCCCTACCCTTCCATCTAAAAAAAAAACTCGAGAACAGAGTGTAAGAAAACTGGCTGACCTCTTATAATCTAAATAGCTTGAACGTCTTAGAAACGCAACCGTAGAGTGCACTATTGGTTTTCCTCATTGTATTTATTGCATGAATTGCGGCTTGTAGATCCTAGAAAACTTAATAGACTTTAAGGTTTTTAGGGGAGACTAATGTTCATAGAGTTGGGGACTTCGGCACCTCCCCACGACCGATATTAAGGAATACAACGCTTCAACTAAAACAAGGAAGTGACAATTCAACAAATCAGTAGGAGATAACTAGGGAGTAATTTTATCTAAGTGAACACTTTTTCTCATCATAAGAGTTCACCAATTTTATTTTTCTTGTTTAGTATTTAATTATTTTATTTTAAAAAGTTTTATATGTAGATTTGGGTTAGTTGATTATCAACTAATACAAAAAGAATCATTACTCACCTTTAGACCTATTTCGTCATACATCTTGATCTTTCCACAACTATTGCGAGACTATTCCCCTAGAGAACGATCAATCCCCCGGACTTACTTATACTACACTACAACGGTTAGGTACACTGCCTAGAGGATTGTAAAGCTTCGTTTTGAGGTCTTACAAATCTCGCATCACTAAGAGAAAAGGATTGAGGTTGTTGAGGTTGAGGTTGTGGTGGAGCATGGTCTCCTTATAGTGGGCTGTAACACCCCAACCCGACAAGGGTCAAAATGTCACATTATGGTGTCAATCAGAACATAATAAATGCAAGCGGAAATCTTAAATAAATAAAATACAAGTCATGAAACAAAAGACTTCTAAAGAATATAAATCAACTCCAATGCTAAAACAAAATGAAATAACCAAAACACAATCTCAAACTAATTCCAGATGACCAGGAAAACTAAGGTTGGGTCGGTCCACTAAAAGCTCCTACTCTCATCACTCAATCCCAGCTTCCCGCTTAATACCTGCCACAGAGAAAAGAAAATGCGGCTGAGCTAACGCTCAGTCAACAATATAAATAATGAAAAGTAAGAATTCATAAATGAATAAGCGAGACGAATCCAACAAAAAAATGCTGAAACAAAATGTCAACGAAGTAGGATTATATGAATAAATGAGGAATCATAAATATCAAAGGATTATGAAAGAAAATATAGGAACTGTCAAGGAATGCCCAAGTGCCTAAACATGATACATGAATAGACTAAAACGATCAAACAAACATATCACATCCAAATCATATCATAACCAATCATAGAAAATGGAGTGATCAACTCACAAAAGTGTATGGCACACAAATATCAAATCTGAACTGAGTACCTAGGATGCATCCATACGCTCCCTTGCAAAATAAACATCATGTCCCTAATACACCTGCTTTTGGCAAATATATAGGCGCATGGCAATAATAACAATAATATTCAAATGCTAGCACAAAAGGGAACGCCGAGGAAAATTTCACACCTACATAGATAGTGTCATGCCATTGGTGCCTCAATGACATGGCCATGGTACCTCCATGGCTAGTTAGTACCTTAGGCAATGGATTAGGTCATACGATATAAGTAAATATGGGGAAACAATCAAGGGTTATCCATCAAAGATAATGTATAAATAGAATGAAATAAATAAGCATCAAATGGTAATCAAACGAATATCTAAACAGATAGGGAATCATAACAAAATGGCATGAATCAGAATATAAAAATCAGGAATGAAGTCATGAGAATATCATTACTGATAAAGGACAGAATATCTGTACCTTAGTAAATAAAATGAAAGAAAATGGGAAAGAGAACACAAGGAGACAACATCACGCCTTCTTCAACGAATCTACAGGATTAGGGTTCATATTATACTTATTAGCTCATTTAATGTCATAACGGATTCTTAATTACTCATTACCATTCATTAATATGATTAGGGTTTCATGTGTGAAATTAGGTTAACATATGTTCAATAGTATCCAGATTAATGTTTCAAATGAAATTAGGGTCAAAACATATTTAATGGGATTAGGTTACACCAAAACCATAACTTATAACATATTTCAGATTTTATCATGTTCAAGCCCCTTTCTTTATGAATTTAAAACCATACTTATATACTTACTGAGGTTCTCAAATAATTATCATAGATACTTATACATGTTACGTAATTACTGTAATTTTTCTAGATTTTATTTCAAAGGGCAATTACCATTTCAAAAATCATCTTTCTAGACCTAACCAGAAAATTAACTGCAGATACATACATAAAGTTTGCCTTTAACTAACCCATTTAGAGAATTCAGAAAAATCAACAAAAATTCTAGGAAATCCCACATAACTCAAGTATAAACTCTGTTAAAGGAGAGCTCTTAACTCCTTATGGTTTGAAAACTAAAATTCAAAAACACCAACTGAATTTCAGACATCCAAAATACAGTTTTGACACTTAATCTAGTAAAAATCAAAAGACTACTCTCCCGACCTCTAACGACCACGAAATTTGATATACAGAAAGTATACTTCATGAACTCAGTTTTAGACAAAAAAATTATGCAAAAACATATTGGTATCATTAATTTTGACCTCTTGCAAATCGACTCAATTTCTAGACAGCTTATACACATAAAATCACAACAAATCCCTAAACCCTTTTAACCATAATTGACCTTAATTAATGCCTAGGGTTTTCCAGCTTTTATGTCGTGCATTCAATGACCAAATTAGGGTTTCAAGATCAGATTCAAGACTTGTATAACAAACTGATTCGTATGGGACAGAAACCAAATAAAAGGCAACATATGTATTAGAGTTTTCATAATTTATGTAGCGTGTGGTCATGTGTCTGATTACCCTTTTTAACGAGATACATGATTAGTATAATAACATGATCATTATGATTAGTATAACATGTTTTAGGATTGATTAACATGTGTATGTGTCGAATGAAATCAAATAGGAGACATGAATACCTTGTTGTCAAATCAAAGGGGAAAACGATTAGGACATCAAGGAACAAAGACTCGGATCACACAAGGAATCCAACGACTTGCACACGATCTTGGTCACCAAACCTTGCTTCGTCTCCTTCTTCTTGGCAACAAACAAAAGGGATTTTTGTTGTGTGTTATGGTTCGTGTAGGAGAGATGGAAAAGGATGTTTATAGGTTTGTGTGAGAATGGAATAGCGTGTATATCAAAAAGGAAAACCGTGTCTGTTGTATAGGGCATGTCGTATAATTGTTAGAGAAAGGGATATATGCAAATCTTTAATTGTGACAAAATATTATATGTGTTCTTATCTCTTAATATAACGTGTGGAGTTTTTTTAAAAAAATATGGGTCATTTGTTTGTAGCTTAGGATTAGGATCATTTCTCTTTTTTTTTTCTTTTTTTTTTAATAGCTAATGCATATATATATATATATATACTTAGGATAAATATTTAAATGTGTAAGTAATACATAACATATAGTTTTAAGTATTAACTGATTATTACATAACTGAGATTAAAAATTTTAATTAGATGGAAAAATAACAAATCAGAATTTAGGGATTTACAACTCTTCCCTTCTTAAAAGAAAATTTCGTCCGCGAAATTGAAGTAGAAAGATCAAACGGAATGTACCAGATTACGAAAGGAAATAAAAATGGTTTTAACAAACGGAAAGGTTTGTTTCTCATGACTTGATCCTGACGGTCCAAAATAGTCTCAGGCTCTTCAACAAAAGACGAATCATAATGAATCTGATCTAACAGATACACAACATATATAGGGAGAATGATAATTACAGAAAACGTGATCATGAATATGGAATAAATACGAAGGTAAAGCTAAACGATAATAAAACTTCATCAAATAAATCCCAAACTTTCAAACGAATAGTAGAAACGTACAAATAATCCAGAAGCATAAAGTGATTTATTAAAATGTATCAAAACGCATAATGGGATGGGTATAATACCCGCACAATGTAAATGAAACAAAGAAATCACGAACCGCGGACTCACTTTCCTCTTCCACCATTCTTACGGCAATCACGAGCCTTATGTTCCATCGAACCACATGAAAAACACGCTCCAGTAACCTTATGACAAGGCTTCCCTGGGTGAAGCTTCCCACATGTATCACATGGGGGAGACGATGCTTCATCAGGGTACTTCTTCTGATAAGATGATCCAGAATCACGATTAGACTGTCGACTACGATCTGCCCGGATCTCTGATAGTAATCACTCTGCCTATCCGAACCACGCCGATCATAACTCCTCTGCTCATACCCCTTCTACGAACTCACTTCAGCTGGTCGTATTCTATCCCCATCTATGTTCCTCTTATTACCCCTAGATCTCTCACGTAGAATTTTGATGTTCTGAGCCGCATTCCGCAACATGAGCAACATCCGTGAACTCAGTGTTCACGATACCATCCAAAACCCAGTCATTCAACGCCCATTTGAACTTCTTTGCCTGTTCCTCTTGGGTACCTGCCCTTGTCCCCAAGAACCCTGCTAACCTGAGAAATCTCTTCATAAACTCCGCGCTGCTCTCTCCCCCTTCTGACGAATTGTATGATATTCCCTCTCGTACTTCTGCTGTTCAGACCTAGGAAAGTACTGCTGAAAGAAAGTATCACGGAATTCCTTCCATGTCATAGCAACCACAAAATCTTCTCCACCCTTAGCCAGCTTGTGAGCCTTCCACCAATTGAGGGCATCACCTTCCAACTTATAGCTAGCCAGCCTAGACTTAAACTCATCTACACATCCCAACAACTCAAAAATCTTCTCAATATGGGCAATCCAGTTTTCAGCTTCGACTGAAGTAGTAGCAGAGCTAAACGATTGAGGTTTCTGCTTCACAAACCTCTCCAACCAAACATGCATGGTGGGCGGAGCATCGCCACCGGTACCACCAGAAGTCCCTGTCTGATGAATCTCGTCAGTGATCCTGGCAGTGAGCTCGGGTAACAAGGCTTGAACGACCGCAGTAGCAGCCGCATTAAAGGCAGCTTCATCACCAGACAGGGTAGAAGCACGCGTGTTCACCATATAAAAAGATCAATAAACGAAACAATGAAGATAAATCAGAGGTTAAGATCAAGGTGTGAAAGGAAACAGTTAACGCAAAAGGAAGCCTAATTTCTACCCAATCCTCACAGGTCATAACCTAAGCTCTACAGGACGAAACCTAAATCTCTGATACCATAATTGTAACACCCCAACCCGAAAAGGGTCAAAATGTCACATTATGGTGTCAATCAGAACATAATAAACGCAAGCGGAAGTCTTGAATAAATAAAATACAAGTCGTGAAATGAAAGACTTCTAAAGAATATAAATCAACTCCAATGCTAAAACAAAATGAAATAACCAAAACACAATCTCAAACTAATTCCAGATGACCAGGAAAACTAAGGTTGGGTCGGTCCACTAAAAGCTCCTACTCTCATCACTCAATCCCAGCATCCCGCTTAATACCTGCCGCAGCGAAAAGAAAATGCAGCTGAGCTAACGCTCAGCGAACATATATAAATAATGAAAAGTAAGAATTCATAAACGAATAAGCGAAACGAATCCAACGAAAACCTGCTAAAACAAAATGTCAACGAAGTATGGATTAATAGATTACATAGAGGATTATAAAGATCCAAAGGACTTTAAGATGACAAAATAAAAAGGAATGATCCAAAACCAGTGTTCTAGATGTCTAAACATGAATAAGACTAAATGTATCAGGAGCGAAAGAGTTATACTTATCAAATCATGAATCATGGAATCAATGACATAGCAACTGAGTGATCAACCTGCAAACAGGATAGAAATGCTTCAAATGCTGATACAGGTAGTTCTGGAAGACAATAAAATATCAAGATCCCTGCAACAATAAAGTTCAGTGGTTCTAATGCTGTTGGTATGAGAAATGGCAAGGAGGATCTGCTGATTGAGCAAGTCAATAAATGGGTTAGGTATGGCAAGAATGTTACAACTCAAAGCTAAATCAAGCCAATTCAACAAACTAAAACAAGGCCATGAACCTCAACTGAATCAAAACAAAAATTCACTGAGCCAAACAAATCACATCACAAAACAATACTCATACCTACAATTCCAAGAGCTCCTGTCAAAGGAGTAAGCATAAGAGAACCATTCAAAAAAAAACCCTTACAAATATACATACACTGAAAGGTAAAGTAAGAATGTCTAATAAGCCTGAATTATACCATTTATGTCATTTGAATTATTAGAACCCCTCATCTTCAGAAAAACATGACAAAAGAAGAAATAAACTTCAAACATAATCAAAAAGTAAGCAAAACAAAGAACCGGCGAAAAACAGTGACTAAGCAAACAATGCTTGGGCAAGGAAGAGTTAGATGGCACTTATGGAGTTATTAAGTGAAAGAGTTACAAGATACTTTACTGCAGAAGGAAATTTGAATGGTTAAGAAATTTAACAATCCATAAATGTGAAGGTTCTTGTGTGAGAAAGTAACATAGGTGCATCAGTACCCAACTAAATTTTCAAATGAAAAGCTTCAAAACATTATTTAATGGGATTGAGGTTTCACTAAAACCAAAACTGATAAGAAGTTTAGAATATATCAGTCAAAGACATTTGAGAATTTTATACCATAGGGGTTACTAAAAGAATCATTACAGAGGTGGTCAAATAAATGGAACATAGAATCAAAAAGTAAGGTGATTGAATCTGAAAGTTTAAGTGATTATATTAAAGGAGAAATGTAAGCATTTGCAAAAAGAAAATCCCAGTACTGTGAAATAACTGCAGAATTAAAATAACAGAAGAAAAGAATTGCTAAATCAAAACCATTGTGGGACACTATCTAGAATCAAAAAACGAGAAAATTCCAAGGAAATTCCAAAAATCAATTATCACACTATGTAAAAGGTGAGTCTTACTCCTTTAGTTTGAATACTTAGAATTAAGAACACCAATGGAATTTGAAGACATCAAAAATACGTTTTTGAAATTACATCAGAGTTGTAAAAATCAAAGAACTTATCTCCTCGATGCTTAAAAGGGACAGAAAATTTGGTTAAACATTATGAGCTTCATGAGAACTCAGTTTGAATCAAAAAGATATGCAAGATACTATTGGTAGTCTATTATTTTGAAGTTTGCCTAATGACAAGTTGCTGGAACAGGGGAATACCAAAAATTCTTAAAAACTAAATCCAGTAAGACGCCTTTAACTACATAGAACTTAATTAATGCCTAGTGAGGGTTTCCCAGCTTTTATGTATGTTCAAGGGAAATTAAATTAGGTTATTTGACAAGTTAGATTCTATCATGAATAACAAAGAAATCTTGGAGGACTATAAAACAAATATGTGTATTGAAAGCATCCTTAGGGTGTTTGGTTTTCTTAGAAACTTATGTTTGGAGTTAATATCATGTTTAGCGGAGGATTGCTTTTTGAAGAGTTGCTGATTATAATGATATAATACTGCTCATTATGATTAAAGATATACACAAGTTTTTGGACTGTAATTATCATATGTAGTGTATTCATATGAATGAAGTTCTGAGAAGATTGAATACCTTGTTGTCAAATCAAAGGGGAAAACGATTAGGACATCAAGGAACAAAGACTCGGATCACACAAGGACTCCAACGACTTGCACACGATCTTGGTCACCAAACCTTGCTTCGTCTCCTTCTTTTGGCAGCAAAAAAAAGAGATTATGTGTGTGTTTATGGTTCGGTGTAGGAGAGGATGGAAAAGGATGTTATACGGTTTGTATGACAATGGATTAGCATGTATATCAAAAAGGAAAACCGTGTCTGTTTTATAGGGCATGTCGTATAATTGATTAGAGAAAGGGATATATGCAAATCTTTTAATTGTGACAAAATATTATGTGTGTTCTTATCTCTTAAAATAAACGTGTAGAGTTTTAAAAAAAGTAGCTTAGGATTAGGATCATGTATTTTTTTTTATAGCTAATGCATATATGTTACTTAGGATAAATATTTAAATGTGTAAGTAATACATAACATTTAGTTTTAAGTATTAACTGATTATTACATAACTGAGATTAAAATTTTTAATTAGATGGAAAAATAGCAAATCAGAATTTAGGGTTTTACAATGGCCCATGGATTTTCCTATAAATAGGGTGAAAAAGTAAAAGTTGTGGTTGAGTTGGTTCACTATGAAGAGGCTCATTGGGCATGAATGATGCCCGAGGTGGTTCACGAGCAATACGTCGATTGATGCAAATGATGGTAGAGGTGGTGGATTTGATGTTCTTGGTGGCAAGTCTTCTAAGTCATCCAAAAATGGATGAGGAGAAGTTGGTGGTGTAGCAAAAAGTTCAATGGGTTCAAGTTTTGGAGATTTTGGTGGTGATGGTGATTTTGGTGGTTGTGATGGAGCCGGAGGTGGTGTGGTTGCTATTATAATTTTTGTTAGAGGTGGAGTAGTGATAATGATATGTGATGTTGGTGGAGGTGTTGCATGGTCTTGCCATGAGTGAACATGATGGGGACCTTGAGGTAACGTGAAACTTACTCCAGTTGCATTTCTGATCTCATAAGCTTGTGCACAACTTTTTTCGAGAGAAAATGTGCCCCATTGGTCTCTCTTTAAAATATTGGCTCCTCTTTTGTCATAATTTGCATTTAGCTTGATCTGCTGATGTGATTAGGCAGTAATAGTTTATTTGTTATCTATTATATTCAATCCGAGGTGCCCAATCAAATATTCAACTTCAATGAATGATGTTTTTGCCATACTTGAACCACCGACCAAACCCAGCCATGACCAAGACCATGGCGAGAGAGAACCTATACTCATTAACCGTGTATGCTACATTGAGAGTGAGCAGCAAAAGAGGGTACAATTGTTGGTGATTGAAAATGGGTGTAAGAGGTCAAAAGTAGTGGCTGATTGAAGCTTGCTAGATCACAAGGGAAGAGGATTAAAATCACAGTAGGACAAGAGTATTCGAGGTATAAATGTACAATCTTCTATAAAGTTTTAGCTTCTGCTTTTAGCATGTGTATCATAATCGCATTACGTTTACGTCATTTCTCTTGCAACAATCAGGCTATTAGAGAACTTGACATGGACTCACTTGCAGATGGACAAGTACAAATCATCTCGCTAAATACATTTCAAACATGTGTAAGGAACCTTTAATTGTTGTGCATCCTATTTTAGATCGAGCAGGGGCAGTGGGGCCGCAACTTGCAATCAATATCTGATTTTTAATCTTATTTTTTTAGCAATTTAAGTGTTGATTTTTGAATAACGGTAACTCATATAATGTTATATTCACGTTAGGTTCTCCATCATGACTATCCAAACACCCCTATAAGTTTTCCAGATAAATGGTTGTTGGGTAGAGCTTATATTTTTAATAAGCTTAGCCAAACACACCTTTAAAGGAATATTTGGTTTTTCTTGGGTACTTCTATATCATCCTTCTAAAAGAAAAAACTTATTTCCCAAGAATCTTTATATCGCCGATCGCTAGACCCCCCAGTTTGAAATACTCATCGCCCAGGTAACCAACTTAGAGCGAGAAGTGGGAGGTTGGACACGTTAATAGAATATGGGTAAGTTTGGTTTTTGAATAGACTCAAGAGTTAAAAGTTATAATGTAGCAACATCTTGCTTAAAAACAATACCTTTCACTAATTTTTTGACTAATTGGAAAAAAAACAACCCTAACACGATTCTCTCTCCATCATGGCGAAAAAAAAAAAAAAAAAAAAAAAAAAGACGATTCCCTTGCAAATCAAATTCTACGATCGATCTTTTTCCAATTGTTTAATCTTCCTCCATCATGGGTCGGTGGATTTAATGTTTGGTTTTGGTCGGTTGCTATTTTATTCGCTTTTTTCTTGCATGTAATCTGATCCCACGTGGGGCGGTTATATAATATAACTGATTCAAGTTTTATTATTTAATCAGTATTCACTTTAATTCCATACAAGTTTTCTTGGGTTTTGGTATTGTCCCTACTTTCTGATTGAATCTGAGCTTAAAGTACATCTATTATTTTCAACGATCTGGTTTTTTTGGGTTCGACTATGACGCTGGTAAACCCTAATATCCTGCTTTTAGGGTTTTCCATATTCATGATCTGCGTTTTTGGTGATGTGCTTATCGAAACCTTATTATTTTAGGGTTTGTTTTTCTTCTTGGCTAGTCGATCTGCAAGTTTACATGTTAGTTCATCTGAGGTCAGTTTTTAAAGTGGGTTTTGAGAGAGATATGTAAGTCAAGTTTGGGGGAACCTTGTTCAAAAACTCTACCCTCACATGATCTGTTTGTTTATGAATATTTGCTGGTCATGTGATCGTTGTTTGATGTTAGGGTTTTTCTAACCCTTGTCGCTGGTCTATACATTCATTTGTTTAACAGATTTGGTTTTTAATCGGACCTGGTTCTACTATGCGACCTGCTATTATTGTCGTGGAAGTTAGGGTTTATGGGAACCCTATTTGGTCGATTGTTTGCTACTGGATTTATGCGGGGACTTCTTTTCTGCTACTACTGACCTGGTGGTAGTCATGGGATGTTCACGTATTATCAGTGCATTTTGGTCTGTTCGTGATTATTTTTCGTGATTATATCTGTAAGTTAGGGTTTCTAAACCCTATTTTCTGTCTATGATTGATCAAGATACACAGGGTTTCATTCTTAGCTAGAGTTTTACTCCATTAAAACTTTTAGCAGATGAGGTATTGGATCAAGTTGTAGTATTGGTTTGGTCCTTTTGGATCAATGGATGTTTCGGTGTAGTTGGTTGGTGTGGATTGGAGTTGCTCTAGTTCTACCATTGGAAAAGCTGCATCGTTGACAAGTATGGACATCTACGATGACTTTTGAGTATCAAGTATTTTTTTAGTGAGTACTTAATTTGTAGCTTAGAGTCGTTGTAGTTTTTATGTTCATTTATTAGTTATAAGAGTGGTGTGTCACTCTTATATAGTGGTTATTTGTTAGTGTCCTGCGGGACTTTTGTGTTTGTAAGTGCCTATGTAACGGACTGAGATATGGGATTTCACCCATATCCTTTGTACTTTAAATGTTTTTTGGTTAATCTATTTACCAGGGTGCAGGATTACTCCCCTTTACCAATTTTTTTTTTTTTGACTAATTGTTGCAGGGATTTTAGCAAATGAGAGGTTGGAGTTTGGATACACTCAAACTTGCATCAAAATATGACCAGACATAGATATCAGTATAGAGGTATTTGCATCATATTTCAATTTTCAATACCTTTACTTACCAGTACTTACAACCATGGTGACCCGCCTTCTTTCGCTATAGTAGAATATGTCAACGATAATTATAACTCATACCCGCCCATCGGGCAGGCTATTTTACATGATTTTTTTTAATGTTTCATTCACAAGGGGGAAGGAAAGGTTCTAGGAGGAAGGAGTTTAGCGTGTTTAGGTAAGTGGGAGGAAGGAGCTTCGTCACCCAAGACATGAACTTTCGAAAAAAAATGGAGTCATTGAAAGCTTTTCTGATTTCTTTTATGACCAATAGGAGTGAACAATCTTTTTCTCTACAAGGTAGGCATAAGTTGTGTTCAGTTGTGTGAATCATTGCTTATCCAATTTCATTGTCAGTTATGGTACACCAATTTCATTGGCGGGCTTCTTTACAATATAATATGTTTCTTTAAGGCTGTTCATCTCTAAAAATAGAACCGTAGGATTGAATGTTCCTATAGTTAGACCCGAAGTAGCTGTCATGGTAAATAACCAGAATCATAAAAACAACTCTGTTTGTAGAAGAAAGTATTTAGACATGTTTTTTACTTTTTAGATATGTTATATAATTTTTATGGAAAAACTTATTTACGATTACCCGCCTTCTTTCGCTATAGTAAATTATGCCAACGATAATTATAAGACATGCCCGCCCATCGTGCGGGCTTCGACCACTAGTTTATATATATATATATTGTAACACCTCGATCTTCACTTGGAATGAACACCGAGAGCTTTCCTCTTTATCACACAACACACTAGAACACAAGGATGACTCACATATACATATTAAGAACTAGAATAGAGATGTGGATCATAGGTTAATTTCAGTCAAAGGTTTATTAGCTTTAGTGAAAAGGAAATAAACAATGACAAGGGTTACACACACACTCTCTTTCTTACAATAATGAGGCACCCTGATAATGAGAGTGTGTGTGTGGTTTTATGCGTACAGCCAACATACAAATGGGTTTGTATGGGCTTTTGACTTGGACTTCATGTGGGCTTAGTCTAAGTATTACACTTGTGCACTTGGACAATAACAAAACTAATACAACTAGCCCACAATATTAACTACACATTACATTACACACATAAGTTCTATAAACTAATGACCATCACTTTTGCAATTAAGAAAAGTAATTGCTAACAATCTCCCCCTAAGGGATGGTCATTCAAATGATGATCCCGTGATTGTTCTTTTGTCTTCAATGACTTGAACTTTGTGTGTCAATGCAAAATAGTCTTCATTCAATGTTCCTTCATGCGCTGTGATCTTCAAAGAATCGTCTCTTGGTCGTTCTTGCCTTGATCTACTCCTTCATTCCAGATGCTTCGTCATTAGTAGATGATGATGGTGGATGGACTTCCGTCGGTACCTGCATAAGACAGTTAGCAATAAAACGTCCAGCGGCCATCATGTCGTGAGGCAAGATCTTTTAGATCTCATTAAGTGTGACAAATCACAATTTTAGGTCCTTTTCCAAACCTTGACAATTTACCATTCACCATTTCACCATTCATGATTTTCATTCATCATTCCGTAAACCTAGTTTACGAGTATTCAAATTCGCGTAACCAGTAAGGTTTAGCTGCGTATACATGCATCATCAGTAAGGACATGTCATATAGACTAGAGTAGTCTACATATCGTCAGTAACATCATCATCATTACCATATTAAGTCATGCACGGGTTTGTGTGATTTTCATTAACGTATGTTCGTTTGTTCATTAAACGTTACCACTCAGTCATTACTACTTATATTATACCCAAATACTCCCGACTATGATCCTAAAATATTTTCATGCTAATTATAATGATATAAAGATTATATTGTTACTTTACCCGATGTTTTTTTTTTAAACCAATTACTATATTTTCCGTTAGGAGCTTATAACTCCGTCGGTTTGCGATATTTTAACCCGATAATTAGTTTCTCGTCCATTTTCCTCAATGTAACATGTTAAAGTAATATTGGACCCATTAAAATAAAATGTACGTTACGTATAGACTTTTATACCCGTATGTTGCAATCCATGATCACGCTTGTACACTTAAGCACACGACGAGCCACTTTAATACATAAATTATATCAAATTCACTACTAATATCTACTGCCGCCATTTTGGTCCAATAACAAACAAAGTGATAAAACTAAAATCGAATTACATGTACACGTTGTATCTTCACTACTTCAAATTCTTTACACCTCATCATGTTAATCTTTAAGTAATATCAATCTTATCTAACACTTAACCTTATCCTTGCATACTATACCTCATGCAAATATATACATCTTCACGTACACCACTCTCACACACTTAAACATAAAACACTTCAAGTATTCCTTTTGCTTACTGCTTCTGTACGAGAGGAATAGAGCCAAATTCTAAGCGATCAAGACGTGATCAAGACCTCAACAAGTCTCTCTCAAGTCTCTAGTGTGCTAACAATCGAGCCACAAGGTCCTCGTCCCCCTTCCTCGTTCAAAAAGTCGCGAGACATCACCACCTTTGATAGGTGTTGTAAGTTTTCTAAAAACATAGTTTTTATTCTTGGTTTGGTTATACGTACATATAACACAAATTTCATATATATTTTATGCGTCTCGTTAGAGTTTTTATCCCACAGAAACGATCTCGACATAACTTAGAAGAAATATGTACGCTTGATACATACTCACCCATGTCTCGACACAACTAAAGAAGTGGATATACGTATTCGTTATTCACTCGCGACCTCATGTTAATATGTAAAAGTCACACGTTCTAACCATAAACACCAACTGCCTAGGTGTTTATACGTTAACAGAATAAGGTTTGTCATTTAAAATGGGCTCGTTAAACATATGATTTTACGTACACATATAGCTCGACATAACTAAGAAGTATATATACCCTGATATACACTCACGACATCTTGTTGATGTCAAGAATCACACGTTTATTTTTGTCACACGGCCATAATCTCAAATACCTGGATGTATATATATACTCGTACAGTAGGCATGTTGCCATTTATATGGCCTTGTAGTATCATGTTCATATGTACACCATGCAAATAAAAAGGGGCGAAACGTTTTGTGGTACCCTAGACGATCATAAGATACTCACATCACTCACACATGAACATGTTTGACCACTCTCACAAGCATAAGCTGTCTCACTCACTCGAACAGAAGCACAAACAAATATAAAAACCCTTAACGGGCTAAAAAGCCCACCAAGCTAAAATAAGCACTTTGCTTATAAGCAGCGTATAAACTGATCTGAGGATTTGTCACACCCCCAAAATCGGGTCCAGCGGAAGCATACATGCCACTGGGGTGCAACTCAATTGGTATCACAACACAAGTGTAAAGAACGGTTTTCACATCAATCATTTAGAATATATTTGAGAAGTCAAAAGTGTAATTTACATTATGAAAAGTGGTGCGGAAGTTGGCCCATAAAATAAGTTAAGCGGTCCCAAATGTTTTATCAGAGTCATCTATGACCATGCCATGCCCTGCCAAAAGCCTCCAGTAGCGTGCTATTGCTTGGTTCCTGAAAATACATGCTAAAGTGTCAACACGAGGTTGGTGAGTTCATAGAGTTTGCTATAAATAAGTTGAAAAGCGTTTAGAGAAAGTTTCCACAGCATAGGCATTGTAAATCCACTCAGTTCCAAGCCCTTCCCATTCAAGACTTGCAACCTGTGTGTTTACAACCCAATGCCGACATAGTATGAGTAAGACATGTGCGTATACGATATGCGTTCTATATCACTAATAGACCTTATGCTGCTCACTAGGAGACTTATGTACGGCTACCCCAAGTGTTAGATACTTAGGTCCGTGATATGTTCTGTACGGCTACCCCAAGTGTTTGATACTTAGGTCCGTGATCTGTTCTGTACGGCTACCCCAAGTGTTTGATACTTAGGTCCGTGATCTGTTCTGTTCGGCTACCCTAAGTGTTTGATACTTAGGTCCGCGAGTTGCTTTCAAGAATAACGCAAATAAGTTTAACACAATCATGTATGTAAGTAAGCAGTTTAAGCATGTATCTCCCCCAAAAGTTCAAAACGTATAAAGTAGGGGCTATGAAAACTCACCTGATGCGATAGCAACAATGATAATAATGGATAAGATGAAATGAGGCTCGATCTCTAACCGCGACCTATTATGAATGATATGATCTAGCGTAAGCAATGACACAATGCTACACATGCAAATACGTATGTTAACGATACCACTCGTTAGTTTTGAAAATAATGTTTATCGTCGAAAACTACATTTTTGACGTCTCGCTAAGTCATGAACTACTTTTCGTGTAAATATGTTGAAATGATACTCTATGATCCTCGTTTGGTGTTCTATTGTCAAATATAATGGTTTCGTCGCAAAATAACTCTTTTTATAACTTGTGAAAATGTGACCCAACGGCCTCGCAAATCTAGCCGCAAAATATTGCACGCTAAGAGTTAGTAATAAAACTTGTCGTTTTTGAAATCCTTGTAACATAATCTCTCAGCCGTCTCCTATGAGTTTTGGTCATACGCGACTCAATCAACGGGAAAATAGCTCGCAACATGGTGACTTGAAAGAAAACTGTTTTACACTTGTAATATATTTTGCTATAAGAAGCTGTCAAAATTAATAAGTTTCGCCAGGTTTTCAAACGTGTATATCTTGGTCGTTATAAGTCCGTTTTCTATGTTCTTTATATCCACGGAATCGTCATAACATGAACTAACATGTTTTGAGTAGCTCGGCTCTCCTAGATCACGTCTAACGCCTCGTTTTGTCCCTTGAAGTTCGGCAAACAGCAAGCTTATTTTCAGAAAATAGTTTTTGGTGTTGTCTAACCTTAAAACTTCGTATCTCCTTCGTTATAACTCGGTTTTTATCCATTCTTTCGGCCATAGTTTCGTCTTGGAATGTATTTCCTAAATCTTTGGTCCAAAGTTACACCCTTGCCCCTGAGTTTCCCACGTTTTGCAAAATGGGACAGCAACTATCTAATAGTGTCTAGAAATGAATTTTCTAGTTTATAACTTGTACAAAGCTTAACCAAACTACTTCAAATCAACTCCACAAGTACTCAATCCTACCATACACCTTCTCAGGGTGTCATGGGTCCTAATCATCAACAAAAATAATGGGTTTCATGAGGATGCTAATAAAACTAGTAGATCTAGTGTTTAGAGATAGTTTAAAAGAAAAGTGGTATCATAAACATAAGTAACTTGCATTTTAAACCAACATAACTTGAAAACTCATAACCACATGGATCAAATGAAAGGAAAACATGAAAAATAAATGTTTTTGAAGTTACTTACGATGTGATGAGATTGAAGAGATTTGGATGAAAACCTTGAGGTTTTTATTGCAAAACCCTAACAAGGATCATATATGGAACTAATCTAACACTTGTTTCTTGAAAACTTTTGGATCTCCTCCATGTTCTTGAGTGAGCCGTGGGTTAGGGAGGGAGAGGAAGAGAGTATTTGATTTTTTTTGTAAAAATGAAGTTAGTTTAGGCATTATATAGGCCAAGGGTATTTTGGTAATTTCAACGAAAGGGTAAAATGGTAATTTCACTAGGTTTTTGAAATATCTAGATATTTTTGAGAAAATATCTAGATATTTTAGGTTGGATACTTATCTTGACTTACGGAGTGAGTTTTGGTCCCGTTAATTGCTAACTGTAAGTCGTAAAGTCACAAAACTTAAAACCGGGTATCCTAAAATTCCTAAATTCATGAAAATGTCACGGAAGGTGGAAAACATATATTTCTCTTGTTGGTAATGTTGTTTGGACATATCGGGATGCCTAAATGATGTTTAAACCTTAAAGTAAGTCTCGGACACGGTTTCGTGATTCTTGCAGAAATTATCCGACGAGTGCCAAAATCTCGGGTTATCATTAAAATAGTTTAACTTACGAGAATATGAAATAAAATTTTTTGGAATGAATAGTGCCAGTGAATAGTAACTCGTGAATAGTAAATTGTCGAGGTTCGGAAAAATGGCCTGAAATTACGAGTTGTGACAGTCTCCACCCGTTAGAGGAATTCAGTCCCTGAATTCAGCTCGCTCGTTCTACGTACGTACTGCCTGCCAAGCTGATGCCTCAATTGTGGTTTGTTGCTGACATATTTAATAAGATTTGTGTCTTATTATCAAATCATTTATACCCACTTATTATAGTTGATTACTATAGTTGTCTTTCATATAAGCATGCATACATATCGTATACGTTTCAGCGTTACGCCTTTTTCTTACATAGTTTCATCATTCGACTTCGAGTTTGGTCACTTGCCTTAGACTTTTGAAACGTCCTTTAAATGTGAAGGACCTAGTATTACTATAACTGAGTTGAGTATTTTAAACTTCATTGAACCTCGGTGGAATATAGACTCGTCATCTATATTCAACCCGGGACAGTTGGACATAGGCTGACTACCTATGCCCCGCTCAGAGATGAATTTTACAATACTGAGAGCAGTTATAGTAAAATTATGTCCGGTCTGCATTCCTACTCGATTTCTAAAGGTTTCAAAACTTCTTGTGTGTGTACACAATCGTTGCAAGAACATCCACACCTGCATCACCTTATGAACCGCAGTCTAGAAGCACGTCAGCTAACCATAACCCAACCTCAAGCCGTTGAGAGTCAGATCATTGGGAATGACAATCATTTCACCTTTACCATCGCGAATCCTCGAGACTCAAGTTGAGGCACTCAAGGAAGGAAACCGACAGAATGATAAAACCCTATGGTATGCCAAAGAATGCAAATGGGTTAGTAAAGAGGTCAGACAGAGTATTGTGCTTCAAGGATAGAAACTGGATATCTCTCTATGGTGGAATACGAGAGTTGATTATGCACGAGTCGCACAAGTCGAAGTACTTCATTCATCCAAGTTCTGGTAAGATGTATCAGGATCTCACGAAACTTTATTGGTGGCCGAATATGAAAGCAGACATAGCCTTGTATATTAGCAAATGCCTTACTTGCGCTAAAGTAAAAGCCGAGTACCAGAAACCATTAGGGTTACTTCAGCAACCAGAAATTCCTCAGTGGAAATGAGAACGCATTACAATAGATATTTTCATTAAACTTCCTAAGACATCAGGCAGTTTCGAAGTTATTTGGGTGATCATCGATCGTCCCACCAAATCAGTCCATTCCATTCCAATCGGAGAGACTTATACTATGGAACAGCTTACCAGACTTTACGTCAAGGAAATAGTTTCAAGGCACGATGAACCAATTTCCATCATTTCCGACAGAGATAGTCGCTTTACTTCAAACTTCTAACAATCCCTTTTAGCTATCCTTACCCAATCAGATGTATGCACGATCTACCATCCTCAGATCAACGAACATTGAAGAGAATTATCCAATCCCTATAGGACATGCTCAGCACCATAGAATTAACCTTAAATTGTTTGGAGTAAACCTTTGACATTGACAGATTTCACCTTCAACAATAGCCATCACACCAATACAAAGACTATACCCTTTAAGACACCCTGTGGTGGAAGTACCAATTACCTATTAACGACCAAAAATCGGAAAGTCCAATTCACTAGTCTAGAACTCAATTGTGAAACAACAAAGGAAATTGTACAAGTCAAGAATCAGTTACAAACAACAAGAGAACAATAAGAAATATACAAAAGTGCAAACATTAAGAAGGTACGACGAACTAAGAAAAACACAAACAACGAGAATTTTATTAGAAATCACGGAAATTAGTACATAACAACATAATTAGCATCGAACTTGCTAATATTACAAGGATTACATGGAAACCTAACCACGACTTATTCCAACATTTCTAACATAAACCTATGGACCCCAAAACTTATCCACCGCGTATGACAAGGCCGTGAGTGGTATGGTGAACACCAAGAGCCCAATCAAAAGTTCATAACCTTCAACTGGAATGAAGGTCAAGAGAATGACGACAACCACAATGAAAACTATCGCAATGATGGTGATGAAATGTGCCATTTTCGACGTTAGCGACACGGGAGGTAACAAAGATGAAAAATGAAGCACCAAAGGTGGTGGTGATTAGCAAGTGATAAGGATTGGTGACGAGAGAACAAGAAATAACCTTGAAACAATAAACAATGCGCGCCGTAGTTGGCCGGAAAATTTTTATTTTTCTTATGGCCGGTGAATGGTTTTGAAATGGGAGAGAAGGAGATGAAAAGGTAAAGTGAAAAGGGTGATGTGAAGGGATGGAAGTAATAATGGAGGTGTGGGAGAATGTGTATAGATTTTATATAATAAAATAATGTATTCCGTACTTTTATGGTACCCGAGAATCTCAATGAGTATAGGACGAACTAGACATACCTGGAAGACCAAAGTAAACCATAACAACATTAAAACAAATTGAGCGCCGGGACGTCGCTCCTTTAACGGGTGGAGAATGTCACAACTCGTAATTTCAGGCCATTTTCCGAACCTCGACAATTTACTATTCACGAGTTACTATTCACCGATCACTATTCACTTTTCACTATTCATCATTTTCGAAGTCAATTTCATATTTTGAGAAACTTTCGGAAATTTTACTATTCACAAAACACTATTCATTCCCGGAGGGAAATCACTATTCATAATCATCATTCCTCTTTTCGTAAACTAGGTTTACGGGTATTCAAATTCGCGTAACCAGTTTGGTTTAGCTGCGAAATTCATGCATCATCAGTAAGGACACGTCATTTAGACTAGAGTAGTCTACATATCATCAGTAACATCATCATCATATTAAGTCATGCACGGGTTTGTGTGTTTTTCATTTACGTATGTTTGATTATTTGTTAAGCGTTACCACTCAGTAATTTTTACTGACATTATACTCAAATACTCCCGATAATGATCCTAGTATATTTTCATACTAAATTTAATAATATAGAGTTGATATTATTAATTTACCCGGTAATATTAAACCAATCGTTAAATTATTCGTCAGGAGCTTATAACTCCGTCATTTCGCGAATTTTTAACCCGATAACTATTCTGAGACCCGATTCTTGTCAGGAATATATTTTTACCATTTATACAACTTCGTCGTATTTTACGTCGCTTCGTGGATATTTGTTTCAAGACAACACGGTACCCGATAACACCCGAAGTATACATTAAAACAACTAACTCTTACAATAATATCTACAAAATATCTAATTCTTGCACCATTTTCTTACATATGGTACGCCCTCCCCATGTCATTTCAACCAAAAAGTCTTTGTGCATTTATGAAGTTAGTAAACATGTCTCTTGATTTAATTCTACAAACATATAAACCAACTCATTTTACAAGATACAAGATCAAATTCATTCTCTGTTTGTCTTCTCTATACCCACGGCAAACCACAAGAACCAAGCAAAGATCATAAATCTTCCAAGTTCAAGTGTTACATCTTTATTAGTAATCTATTACAAGATTTTGAAATAGAAATCTATAGATCAATTAGGTTTTCATCACCATCTTTTAATAATCACTCAAGTAAGTATACTAAACTATTTTTCATCATTTTTACATGGTTTTACAAAGTCCATATCATTTATTTCATCTTTTGCAAGTATACATATGTTATATATATACCACTTGTTTATTTTTGGCACAAAAATGGGTTTATGAAATTTTACTAGTAATCTTATGAGCCCTATCATTTTGGTGATGGTTAGGACCCCATGACCCTTTGAGAAGGTGTATGGTAGATCAAGAGTACTTGTGGAGTTGTGTGGAAGTAGTTTGATTAAGTTTTGGACTAGGAAAAATGTGTTTCAAAACTATATATGTACCTACTGCCACGAAATGGATTTTCTGGAAAACTCAGAAACTGTTGAACCATTTTAGCCTAAATATTCAGAAAATACATTCAAAAACGAAACCGTGGGCGCTTGAATCACTAAAAACCGACTTATAACGAAGGAGATATGATTTTTCAAAGTTTAACGACGAAAAAACTATTTTCTGAAAATAAGCTTGCTGTTTGCCGAACTTCAAGGGACAAAACGAGGCGTTAGACGTGATCTAGCTGAGCCGAGCCACCGAGAATATGTTAGTTCATGCTATGACGAACGCGTGGATATAAAGAACATTGAAAACAGACTTATAACGACCAAGATATACACGTTTGAAAATCCGACGAAAAATATATAATTCCATCAGCTTTTACTAATATAAACTTGCCGCAAAACTGTCTTTGCGAGACACCATTTTCACGACTGTTTTTATCCATGATTGGTATGGTTTGAGTCCGAGCCGTCTTCATATGAAATCAAGATCTCCCAGCAAGCTTTTTAAATCAATTGGCCGTTCGTCGAATAGACTTATAACGAATAAACTACGACCTCATCTTTTTACCCAAAAATCCTTTCAAAGTTATCATTTTGACAGCTTTTACTATAATAGAATTTTCTAAGTGTTGAACATTATATTTTCAAGTAACGATATTGAGAGCCGATTTTCTCATTGATCGAGGCGCGTATGACCAAAACTCAAATGAGACGACAAGTTTTATTACTAACTCTTAACGTGCAATATTTTGCGGCTAGTTTTGCGAGGCCGTTTGGTCATATTTTCACAAGTTATAAAAAGAGTTATTTTGCGACGAAACTATTTTATTTGACGATAAAACACCAAATAAGGATCGTGGAGTATTATTCCAACATTTTTACACGAAATATAGTATATGACTTGCCGAGATGTCAAAAATGTATTTTTCGACAATAAACGTTATTTTCAAAAGTAACGAGTGGTATCGTTAACATACGTATTTGCATGTGTAGCATCATTTCATTGCTTACAATAGATCATATCATTCATGTTAGGTCGCGGTTAGAGACCGAGCCTCATTTCAGCATATTCATATATGTCATTGTTGCTATCGCATCAGGTGAGTTCCATAGCCCCTACCTTTATACGTTTTGGATTACGTTTTGGGGGAGAATACATGCTCAATTATTTTTCACAAGCACTTTAATCTTCTAAGGATTAACGTGAGTTTTCATAGCCCCGTTTTTCAAGTTATTACATCATTTCAAATTTCTCGGGGGAGAATACATTGCACTAATTTTTCATGCGGACCAAAGTATATAAATTCATTACATTGCTTAAGTTACCTCATTGCCAAGTTAAAGTCCCCTATTATCATGAACCGTTAATTGTGAGCAAGCGAGAGTGTGTGAATAGATCTATTGAGGGTGACTCCTCCGTTCGGGTTGGTAGCACCAACTTGTCATACGAACGCATTACATTTGATCCATTTCAGGGTGTTTGGCAAAGCACTCAGTTGGGGCATTTCATTCAGTCTAGCTTCGGGGTCATGAGCTTAAGAGCTAATGTATCATTTTCATGTGGCAGTTTTTCATACACTTTATACTTGTGGTTTCCGTATAACATTTCAGTAACATAAACCAAATCATATTTGGCAATGGGTTGTAAACACACAGGTTGCAAGTCTTGTTATGGGCGGGACTTGGAACTGGGTGGATTTACAATGCCTTTGCTGGGAAAATCTTCATTCAAAGGCTATACATTTTGCACTAGACTCTATGAACTCACCAACCCCGTGTTGACACTTTTTAGCATGTATTTTCAGGTATAAGCATTAGCACGCTACTGGAGGCTTTTGGCAGGGCATGGCATGGTCATAGAAGACTCTGACAAACATTTGGGACCGTTCTACCTATTTTAAAGGGCCTATTTCCGCACTACTTTTATCAATGTAAATTCAACACTTTTGTTAAACAATTTTAATCTAAATGATTGAAGTAAAAACCGTTCTTTGCACTTGTGTTGTGATACCAATTGAGTTGCACCCCAGTGGCATGTATGCTTCCGCTGGACCCGATTTTGGGGGTGTGATCTGTCACACCCCCAAAATCGGGTTCAGCGGAAGCTTTCACATCGCTGGGGTGCAACTCAATTGGTATCACAACACAAGTGCAAAGAACGGTTTTCATTTCAATTATTTAGAACAACCTTGTTTAACAAAAATGTTGAATTTACATTGTTAAAAGTAGTGCGGAAATAGGCCCTTTAAAATAGGTAAAACGGTCCCAAATGTTTGTCAGAGTCTTCTATGACCATGCCATGCCCTGCCAAGAGCCTCCAGTAGCGTGCTATTGCTTTATACCTGAAAATACATGCTAACAAGTGTCAACACAAGGTTGGTGAGTTCATAGAGTTTATTGTAAAATGTAATGCCTTTGAATGAAGGTTTTCCCAGCAAAGGCATTGTAAATCCACCCAGTTCCAAGTCCTGTCCATAGCAAAACTTGCAACCTGTGTGTTTACAACCCATTGCCAAATATGAATTGGTTTATGTTACTGAAATGTTACACGGAAACCACAAGTATAAAGTGTTGATAAACTGTCACATGAAAATGATACATTAGCTCTTAAGCTCATGACCCGAAGCTAGACTGAATGATTTGCCCCAACTGAGTGCTTTGCCAAACACCCTGGAATGGATCAAATGTAATGCGTTCGTATGACAAGTTGGTGCTACCAACCCGAACGGAGGTGTCACCCTCAATAGATCTATTCACACACCCTCGCTTGTTCACAATTAACGGTTCATGATAATAGGGGACTATAACTTGGCAATGAGGTAACTTAAGCAATGTAATGAATTTATATACTTTGGTCCGCATGAAAAATGGTACAATGTATTCTCCCCCGAGAGATTTGAAATGATGTAATAACTTGAAAACCGGGGCTATGAAAACTCACGTTAATCCTTAGAAGATTAAAGTGCTTGTGAAAAATATTTGAACATGTATTCTCCCCCAAAACGTAATCCAAAACGTATAAAGGTAGGGGCTATGGAACTCACCTGATGCGATAGCAACAAAGACATATATGAATATGCTGAAATGAGGCTCGGTCTCTAACCGCGACCTAACATGAATGATGTGATCTATTGTAAGCAATGAAATGATGCTACACATGCAAATACGTATGTTATCGATACCACTCGATGGTTTTGGAAAATAATGTTTATCGTCGAAAAATACATTTTTGACGTCTCGGCAAGTCATAAACTACTTTTCGTGTGAATATGTTGAAATGATACTCTATGATCCTCGTTTGGTGTTTTATAGTCAAATATAATGTTTTCGTCGCAAAATAACTCTTTTTATAACTTGTGAAAATGTGACCAAACGGCCTCGCAAAACTAGCCGTAAAATATTGTACGTTAAGAGTTAGAAATAGAACTTGACGTTTTCGAAAACCTTGTAACATGATCTCCAGCCGTCTCATTTGAGTTTTGGTCATACGTGTCCCGATCGTAAAGAAAATCGGCTTTGAATATGGTTACTTGAAAATATAATGTTCAACACTTAGAAAATTCTATTATAGTAAAAGCTGTCAAAATGATAACTTTGAAAGGATTTTTGGGTAAAAAGATGAGGTCGTAGTTTATTCGTTATAAGTCTATTCGACGAACGGCCAATTGATTTAAAAAGCTTGCTGGGAGATCTTGATTTCACTTAACTATGGCTCGGGCTCAAACTGATCCGATCATAGAGAAAACAGTCGAGAAAATGGTGTCTCGCAAAGACAGTTTTGCGGCAAGTTTATATTAGTAAAAGCTGATGGAATTATATATTTTTCGCCGGGTTTCAAACACTTGTATCTTTTTCGTTATAAGCTCGTTTTCTATGTTCTTTATATCCCCGGAATCGTGGGACAACATACTAATATATTTTTGATAAGTCGGGACGGCTAGGTGACGGCTAACGCCTCAAAACAGCCCTTGAAAATTGTGACAGCAGTGAGTTTTTCTGAAAATATAGTTTTCCTCGTTAACTCGTATTTGGCATAACTTTCACGTCGTAAGGGCTCTTTTAGTGATTCAAAAGGCTACGGTTTCGTTTTTGAAAGTATTTTCTGAATATCTAACCCAAAATTTCCCAGAAACCCCTGAAGTTTCCACGTTTGGCAAAAATGGACAGCAACAATGTTTTACAAAAATACTTTTCGTTGTTAAACTTCGGAAAACCATATCTCCTTCGTTATTAACTCGTTTTTATCCCCGTTTTCGGCCATAGTTTCGTCTCGGAATGTATTTTCTAAATCTTTGGTCCAAAGTTACCCAAAACCCACTGAGTTTCCCACGTTTTGCAAAAATGGACAGTAGGTATATATATTGTTCATAACTTGGTTTCCTAGTTTCTAACTTGTACAAAAACCTTCCAATCAACAACCAAACATCTCTTAATCTACCATACACCTTCTTAGGGTGTCATGGGGTCCTAGACTTCACAAAATATTGTAGGATTCAAGGGGATGATCATAGGATTAATATATATTCATAAAAACTATGAAAACTTGTAAAGTGGTATAATAACATAAGTATATGAGCATGTTTAACCATAATAACTTGAAAATACATGATGATAATGATCAAATGAAGGTATGAGATGATGAAAAAGATGTTCTTGAACTTACTTGAAGATTGATGAGTTTGGATGAAAAAGATCACAACCTTGGAGTTTTTATTACAAAACTCTAACAAGGAAGATAAAAGGAACTTGAAAATGACTTGATCTTGGAAAAATTATGGATTCTTCTTGGTCTTTGTGGTGTGCCGTGGGAATGAGGAGAGAAAGAGAGATGAGTGTGTGAAATTTTTAAAGAAAATGAGCTAGTTTAGGCATTATATAGGCCAAGGGTATTTTGGTAATCTCAACAAAAGGGTAAAATGGTAATTTCACTAGGTCTTTGAAATATCTAGATATTTTTCAGAAAATATCTATATATTTTAGGCTGGATACTTATCTTGACTTACGGAGTGAGTTTTGGTCCCGATAATTGCTAACTGTAAGTCGTAAAGTCACCAAACTTAAAACCGGGTATCCTAAAATTCCTAAATTCATGAAAATGTCACGGAAGGTGGAAAACATATATTTCTCTTGTTGGTAATGTTGTTTGGACATATCGGGATACCTAATTGACGTTTAAACCTTAAAGTAAGTCTCGGACACGGTTTCGTGATTTTTGCAGAAATTTTCCGACGAGTGCCAAAATTTCGGGTTATCATTAAAATAGTTTAACTTACGAGAATATGAAATAAAATTTTTGGAAATGAATAGTGAAAATGAATAGTAACTCGTGAATAGTAAATTGTCGAGGTTCGGAAAAATGGCCTGAAATTACGAATTGTCACAGTCTCCACCCGTTACGGGAATTCAGTCCCTGAATTCAGTTGGTGTTGGTCTCCGGGGTGGATTCGGTGAAAGGTATAGATATTTGAGCTGCATCTGGTCTTCCCGCTCCCATGTAAACTTAGGACCTCTGCGAGAATTCTAGCGAACCTTAACGATAGGAATTTGACTCTGCTTCAACTGTTTGACCTCATGGTCTATGATTTCTGTTGTTTCCTCCACATAATTGTGCTTATTGTCAGGCTAAATTTCTTCCAATGGAATTTCGGGCGTTTCGTTTGAAAAACATTTCTTAAGGTTTGAGACATGAAGCGTGTTATGTACACTGCTGAGCTCTGACAGAAGCTCAAGTCTGTATGTCAGTCGGCTGATTACAGTTACAGACTTTAATGGTCCAAGGTACCTAGGGTTCACTTTCCCGTGTTCTCACAATTGTACTATGCTTTTCCAATGTTTCTGAAATTGTGTCATGCCTTTCCATGGCAAGGCTTTCAACGTAACTCGTTCCACAGTTAGAATTCTAATGATTTGCTGCTTAGGTACACCTAATCCCAATGATTTTGCATCCTGAGTTGACCTAACTTTTCTATTGTTTTCATGTTGCTTGTAACTAATTCTTGACTTGTACACTTTCCTTTGTTGTTTCACTATTGGGTTCTAGACTAGTGAATTGAACTTCCCGATTTTTGGTTGTCAATAGGTAATTGGTACTTCCACCATAGGGTGTCTTAAAGGGTATAGTCTTTGTATTGGTGTGATGGCTATTGTTGAAGGTGAAATCTGTCTATGTCAAAGGTTTACTCCAAACAATTTAAGGTTAATTCTATGGTGCTGAGCATGTCCTATAAGGATTGAATAATTCTCTTCAATATTCGTTGGTCTGAGGATGGTAGGTCGTGCATACATCTGCTTGGGTAAGAATAGCTTAAAGGGATTGTCAGGACTTTGTCTCCAATCTGAAATTCTAATGGTTTGCGTCGAACATCGACGTAACTTTTCGGTCGGCTTCTGGCTGTTTTAAGTCTTTCTCAAATCTGAATTATCCATTCTGTGGTTTCGCGAACCATGTCTGAACTAGTGAGTTGTACTTGACCAACTTCGGTCCAACAAACAGGGGACCGACACCTTTGACCATAGAGTGCCTCGAACGGTGCGGCTTTTATGCTCATGTGATAATTGTTGTTATAAGAGGACTCGATCAATGGCAAATGGTTAGTCCCAACCATTTCCAAAATCAATCACATATGCCCTGAGCATATCTTCCAATGTTTGAATCATTCTCTTGCTCTGACCCTCGGTCCGAGGATGATAGGCATTGCTCATGTCTAATTTGCTTCCAGATGAATCTTGTAATGATTGCCAGAGAGTTGAAGTAAAGTGACTATCTAGGTCAGGGATGATGGAAATTTGGTGCACCGTGCTTGAGACTATTTCCTTGACATAAAGTCTGGTAAGCTGTTCTATAGTATAAGTCTCTCCGATTGGAATGGAATGGACTGATTTGGTGGGACGATCGATGATCACCCAAATAGCTCCTAAACTGCCTGATGTCTTGGGAAGCTTAATGAAAATATCTATTGTAATGCGTTCTCATTTCCACTGAGGAATTTCTGGTTGCTGAAGTAATCCTAATGGTTTCTAGTACTCGGCTTTTACTTTAGCGCAAGTAAGGCATTTGCTAGCATACAAGGCTATGTCTGCTTTCACATTCGGCCACCAATAAAGTTTCGTGAGATCCTGATACATCTTATCAGAACTTGGGTGAATGAAGTACTTCGACTTGTGCGACTCGTGCATAATCAACTATCGTATTCCACAATAGGGAGATATCCAGTTTCTATCCTTGAAGCACAATACTCTGTCTGACCTCTTTACTAACCTATTTGCATACTTTGGCATACCGTAGGGTTTTATCATTCTGTCGGTTTCCTTCCTTGAGTGCCTCAACTTGAGTCTCGAGAATTCGTGATGGTAAAGGTGAAATGATGGTCATTCCCAATGATCTGACTCTCAACGGCTTGAGATTGGGTTATGGTTAGCTGACGTGCTTCTAGACTGCGGTTCATAAGGTGATGCAGGTGTGAATGTTCTTGCAACGATTGTGTATACACACAAAAAGTTTTGAAACCTTTAGAAACCGAGTAGGAATGCAAACCGGACATAATTTTATTATAATTGCTCTCAGTATTGCAAAATTCATCTCTGAGCGGGGCATAGGTAGTCAGCCTATGTCCAACTGTCCCGGGTTGAGTATAGATGAAGAGTCTATATTCCACCGAGGTTCAATGAAGTTTAAAATACTCAGCTCAGTTATAGTAATACTAGGTCCTTCACATTTGAAGAGATGTTCTGATAGGCTAAGGAAAAGGACCAAACTCGTGGTCGAATGATGAAACTATGTAAGGAAAAAGGCGTAACGCTGAAACGTATACGATATGTATGCATGCTTATATGAAGACAACTATAGCAATCAACTATAATAAGTGGGTATGAATGATTTGATAATAAGACACAAATCTTATTAAATATGTCAGCAACAAACCACAATTGAGGCATCAGCTTGGCAGGCAGGCACGCGGCGGTCATAGGGTTATGTTTTTGTAAATGTAGCTATAGTTTAGGTTTCAAAATTACCCAATTCTCTATAGCCTAGGCTCTGATACCAATCTGTCACACCCCCAAAATCGGGTTCAGCGGAAGCTTTCACATCGCTGGGGTGCAACTCAATTGGTATCACAACACAAGTGCAAAGAACGGTTTTCATTTCAATTATTTAGAACAACCTTGTTTAACAAAAATGTTGAATTTACATTGTTAAAAGTAGTGCGGAAATAGGCCCTTTAAAATAGGTAAAACGGTCCCAAATGTTTGTCAGAGTCTTCTATGACCATGCCATGCCCTGCCAAGAGCCTCCAGTAGCGTGCTATTGCTTTATACCTGAAAATACATGCTAACAAGTGTCAACACAAGGTTGGTGAGTTCATAGAGTTTATTGTAAAATGTAATGCCTTTGAATGAAGGTTTTCCCAGCAAAGGCATTGTAAATCCACCCAGTTCCAAGTCCTGTCCATAGCAAAACTTGCAACCTGTGTGTTTACAACCCATTGCCAAATATGAATTGGTTTATGTTACTGAAATGTTACACGGAAACCACAAGTATAAAGTGTTGATAAACTGTCACATGAAAATGATACATTAGCTCTTAAGCTCATGACCCCGAAGCTAGACTGAATGATTTGCCCCAACTGAGTGCTTTGCCAAACACCCTGGAATGGATCAAATGTAATGCGTTCGTATGACAAGTTGGTGCTACCAACCCGAACGGAGGTGTCACCCTCAATAGATCTATTCACACACCCTCGCTTGCTCACAATTAACGGTTCATGATAATAGGGGACTATAACTTGGCAATGAGGTAACTTAAGCAATGTAATGAATTTATATACTTTGGTCCGCATGAAAAATGGTACAATGTATTCTCCCCCGAGAGATTTGAAATGATGTAATAACTTGAAAACCGGGGCTATGAAAACTCACGTTAATCCTTAGAAGATTAAAGTGCTTGTGAAAATATTTGAACATGTATTCTCCCCCAAAACGTAATCCAAAACGTATAAAGGTAGGGGCTATGGAACTCACCTGATGCGATAGCAACAAAGACAGATATGAATATGCTGAAATGAGGCTCGGTCTCTAACCGCGACCTAACATGAATGATGTGATCTATTGTAAGCAATGAAATGATGCTACACATGCAAATACGTATGTTATCGATACCACTCGATGGTTTTGGAAAATAATGTTTATCGTCGAAAAATACATTTTTGACGTCTCGGCAAGTCATAAACTACTTTTCGTGTGAATATGTTGAAATGATACTCTATGATCCTCGTTTGGTGTTTTATAGTCAAATATAATGTTTTCGTCGCAAAATAACTCTTTTTATAACTTGTGAAAATGTGACCAAACGGCCTCGCAAAACTAGTCGTAAAATATTGTACGTTAAGAGTTAGAAATAGAACTTGACGTTTTCGAAAACCTTGTAACATGATCTCACAGCCGTCTCATTTGAGTTTTGGTCATACGTGTCCCGATCGTAAAGAAAATCGGCTTTGAATATGGTTACTTGAAAATATAATGTTCAACACTTAGAAAATTCTATTATAGTAAAAGCTGTCAAAATGATAACTTTGAAAGGATTTTTGGGTAAAAAGATGAGGTCGTAGTTTATTCGTTATAAGTCTATTCGACGAACGGCCAATTGATTTAAAAAGCTTGCTGGGAGATCTTGATTTCACTTAACTATGGCTCGGGCTCAAACTGATCCGATCATAGAGAAAACAGTCGAGAAAATGGTGTCTCGCAAAGACAGTTTTGCGGCAAGTTTATATTAGTAAAAGCTGATGGAATTATATATTTTTCGTCGGGTTTCAAACACTTGTATCTTTTTCGTTATAAGCTCGTTTTCTATGTTCTTTATATCCCCGGAATCGTGGGACAACATACTAATATATTTTTGATAAGTCGGGACGGCTAGGTGACGGCTAACGCCTCAAAACAGCCCTTGAAAATTGTGACAGCAGTGAGTTTTTCTGAAAATATAGTTTTCCTCGTTAACTCGTATTTGGCATAACTTTCACGTCGTAAGGGCTCTTTTAGTGATTCAAAAGGCTACGGTTTCGTTTTTGAAAGTATTTTCTGAATATCTAACCCAAAATTTCCCAGAAACCCCTGAAGTTTCCACGTTTGGCAAAAATGGACAGCAACAATGTTTTACAAAAATACTTTTCGTTGTTAAACTTCGGAAAACCATATCTCCTTCGTTATTAACTCGTTTTTATCCCCGTTTTCGGCCATAGTTTCGTCTCGGAATGTATTTTCTAAATCTTTGGTCCAAAGTTACCCAAAACCCACTGAGTTTCCCACGTTTAGCAAAAATGGACAGTAGGTATATATATTGTTCAAAACTTGGTTTCCTAGTTTCTAACTTGTACAAAAACCTTCCAATCAACAACCAAACATCTCTTAATCTACCATACACCTTCTTAGGGTGTCATGGGGTCCTAGACTTCACAAAATATTGTAGGATTCAAGGGGATGATCATAGGATTAATATATATTCATAAAAACTATGAAAACTTGTAAAGTGGTATAATAACATAAGTATATGAGCATGTTTAACCATAATAACTTGAAAATACATGATGATAATGATCAAATGAAGGTATGAGATGATGAAAAAGATGTTCTTGAACTTACTTGAAGATTGATGAGTTTGGATGAAAAAGATCACAACCTTAGAGTTTTTATTAAAAAACTCTAACTAGGAAGATAAAAGGAACTTGAAAATGACTTGATCTTGGAAAAATTATGGATTCTTCTTGGTCTTTGTGGTGTGCCGTGGGAATGAGGAGAGAAAGAGAGATGAGTGTGTGAAATTTTTAAAGAAAATGAGCTAGTTTAGGCATTATATAGGCCAAGGGTATTTTGGTAATCTCAACAAAAGGGTAAAATGGTAATTTCACTAGGTCTTTGAAATATCTAGATATTTTTCAGAAAATATCTATATATTTTAGGCTGGATACTTATCTTGACTTACGGAGTGAGTTTTGGTCCCGATAATTGCTAACTGTAAGTCGTAAAGTCACCAAACTTAAAACCGGGTATCCTAAAATTCCTAAATTCATGAAAATGTCACGGAAGGTGGAAAACATATATTTCTCTTGTTGGTAATGTTGTTTGGACATATCGGGATACCTAATTGACGTTTAAACCTTAAAGTGAGTCTCGGACACGGTTTCGTGATTTTTGCAGAAATTTTCCGACGAGTGCCAAAATTTCGGGTTATCATTAAAATAGTTTAACTTACGAGAATATGAAATAAAATTTTTGGAAATGAATAGTGAAAATGAATAGTAACTCGTGAATAGTAAATTGTCGAGGTTATCTGTCACACCCCAAAAATCGGGTCCAGCGGAAGCATACATGCCACTGGGGTGCAACTCAATTGGTATCACAACACAAGTGTAAAGAACGGTTTTCACATCAATCATTTAGAATATATTTGGGAAGTCAAAAGTGTTAAATTTACATTATGAAAAGTAGTGCGGAAGTTGGCCCATAAAATAAGTTAAGCGGTCCCAAATGTTTTATCAGAGTCTTCTATGACCATGCCATGCCCTGCCAAAAGCCTCCAGTAGCGTGCTATAGCTTAGTTCCTGAAAATACATGCTAAAGTGTCAACACGAGGTTGGTGAGTTCATAGAGTTTGATATAAATAAGTTGAAAAGCGTTTAGAGAAAGTTTCCACTGCATAGGCATTGTAAATCCACTCAGTTCCAAGCCCCGTCCATAAGAGACTTGCAACCTGTGTGTTTACAACCCAATGCTAACATAGTATGAGTAGGACAAGTATAAGTTCATCACAACAGTTAAGCAAATAGTCGTGAGGCTCTACTTCATCTCCGAAACCTCACGTAAGATTAATGGTCATCCAACAACTTAATTTGGAGCCACTAGATAGCCTCAATGGTCATCCAACAACTTAATTTGGAGCCACTGCATAGATGTCTTGCATATCAATGTATCATACTGGGTGCCATTTCCCAAAGTTTAGTAAGAAAGCGTATCGTACAAAAGTATAAACATTTCAAGTATCAAAGCAATTGTTTGTGCATGTATCTCCCCCAAATAGTTTAAAATGAGTAGTGAAAGAGTAAAAGAGGGGCTATGAAAACTCACCTGATGCGATAGCAACAATACTAGTAGTGAATATGCTGGAATGAGGCTCGGTCTCTAACCGCGACCTAATGTGAATGATATGATCTAAGGTAAGCAAATGAAATGATTCTACTCATGCAATTACGTATGTTAACGATACCACTCGTTAGTTTTGAAAATAACGTTTATCGTTGAAAACTACATTTTTGACATCTCGCTAAGTCATGAACTACTTTTCGTGTAAATATGTTGAAATGATACTCTATGATCCTCGTTTGGTGTTCTATAGTCAAATATAATAGTTTCGTCGCAAAATAACTCTTTTTATAACTTGTGAAAATATGACCAAACGGCCTCGCAAAACTAGTCGCAAAATATTGTACGTTAAGAGTTAGGAATAGAACTTGACGTTTTTGAAAACCTTGTAACATGATCTCTCAGCCGTCTCATTTGAGTTTTGGTCATACATGACTCGATCAACGGGAAAATAGCTCGCAACATGATGACTTGAAAGAAAACTGTTTTACACTTGGAATATATTTTGCTATTAGAAGCTGTCAAAATTATATAAGTTTCGCCGGGTTTTCAAACGTGTATATCTTGGTCGTTATAAGTCCTTTTTCTATGTTCTTTATATCCACGGATTCGTCATAACATGAACTAACATGTTTTCAGTAGCTCGGCTCTCCTAGGTCACGTCTAACGCCTCGTTTTGTCCCTTGAAGTTCGGCAAACAGCAAGCTTATTTTCAGAAAATAGTTTTTGTGTTGTCTAACTTTAAAACTTCGTATCTCCTTCGTTATAACTCGGTTTTTATCCCCGTTTTCGGCCATAGTTTCGTATCGGAAAGTATTTTCTAAATATTTGGTCCAAAATTACCCATCACCTACTGAGTTTCCCACGTTTTAAAAATATGGACAGCAACTTTCTATAAGTGTCAAAACTTGGTTTTCCTAGTTGCTAACTTGTTCAAAAACCAACCAAACAACTTCAAATGATCCCAAATCCTACTATACATCTTCTTAGGGTGTCATGAGTCCTAAACATCATCAACCTTGCTAATCTACCAAGGATCTCATAAGGATGTTAATAAAACTTATAGATCTAGGGTTTATTATGAAGATGAACAAAGTGGTATAGATAACTTGTATTTTGCATGATCAATCATCAATATAACATGAAAAACAATGGATTGAAAGTATGAAAAGATTAGAAAGATGTTCTTGAAGCTTACTTGATGATTGGTGAGCTAGAATGAAAAATGACCACAACCTTGGAGTTTTTATTGCAAAACTCTAACAAGGAAGGTATAAGGGACATGTATAACACTTGATCTTGAAAAATTTACGGATCTCCTTGGTTCTTGTGATGGTGCCGTGGGATTGAGAGAGAAAGGAGGAGAGTGTGTGTGAAATTCTAGTGAAAAATGAGCTAGTTTATGCTTTATATAGGCCAAGGGCATTTTGGTAATTTCAACGAAAGGGTTAAAATGGTAATTTCACTAGGTTTTTGAAATATCTAGATATTTTTCAGAAAATATCTAGATATTTTAGGCTGGACACTTATCTTGACTTACGGAGTGAGTTTCGGTCCCGTTAATTGCTAACTGTAAGTCGTAAAGTCACAAAACTTAAAACCGGGTATCCTAAAATTCCTAAATTCATGAAAATGTCACGGAAGGTGGAAAACATATATTTCTCTTGTTGGTAATGTTGTTTGGACATATCGGGATGCCTAAATGACGTTTAAACCTTAAAGTAAGTCTCGGACACGGTTTCGTGATTCTTGCAGAAAGTGTCCGACGAGTTCCAAAATCTCGGGTTATCATTAAAATAGTTTAACTTACGAGAATATGAAATAAAAATTTTGGAATGAATAGTGCCAGTGAATAGTAACTCGTGAATAGTAAATTGTCGAGGTTCGGAAAAATGGCCTGAAATTACGAATTGTCACAGTCTCCACCCGTTACGGGAATTCAGTCCCTGAATTCAGCTCGCTCGTTCTACGTACGTACGTTCTCATGGTCGGGTTTGATGGGGGTAAACTTTCCCATGATCGAGCATAGTCTTCAAAAGACCTCTAGGTAACCGATTTTTACTTAATCCCACAACTCATCAAACAAGAACTGTCATGGGATTAGGCTAAATCGGTCTGAGGTTGTCGATTCAAATTTAATCTCACAACTCATCAAACAAGAACTGTCATGAGATTAAACTAAATCAGCTCGGGTAACAACTTGATTTCCAGTTTGATCCTCGCAACTCATCAAACAAGAACTGTCACTTAGATCAAACTGGGAACAAGTGGTTTGAAGGAGGTCTTTTGTAAATTTGGCTCGATTATGGAATTGCTTACACCGATCAAATCAATCCAGACATAATTCCATTATAACTACTCTCAGTATTGCAAAATTCATCTCTGAGTCGAACATAGGTAGTCAGGCTATGTCCCACTGTCCCAGGTCGAATATAGGTGACTAGTCTATATTCCACCGAGGTTCAATGAATTTTGGAATACTCAGCTTAGTTATAATAATACTATGTCCTTCACATGCAAAGGGTGGTTCAAAAGTCTAAGGCAGGCGATCAGGCTTGAGGTCGAAAGATGAAACTACGCAAGGAAAAAGGTTGCAACGCTGTGTGACGTGTATGATATGTATGCACCCTTATATGTAAGACAATCACAGTAATCAACGAGAATAAGTGAGTATAATCTATCTGGCAATAAGATACAAATCTCATTAAATATGTCAGCAACAAACCACAAATGAGGCATCAGCTTGGCAGGCAGGCACGTGGCGGTCATAGGGTTAAGTTTTCGTAAAAGTAGCTATAGTTTAGGTTTTAAAATTACCCAATTCTCTATAGCCTAGGCTCTGATACCAATCTGTCACACCCCCAAAATCGGGTCCAGCGGAAGCATACATGCCACTGGGGTGCAACTCAATTGGTATCACAACACAAGTGTAAAGAACGGTTTTCACATCAATCATTTAGAATATATTTGGGAAGTCAAAAGTGTTAAATTTACATTATGAAAAGTAGTGCGGAAGTTGGCCCATAAAATAAGTTAAGCGGTCCCAAATGTTTTATCAGAGTCTTCTATGACCATGCCATGCCCTGCCAAAAGCCTCCAGTAGCGTGCTATAGCTTAGTTCCTGAAAATACATGCTAAAGTGTCAACACGAGGTTGGTGAGTTCATAGAGTTTGATATAAATAAGTTGAAAAGCGTTTAGAGAAAGTTTCCACTGCATAGGCATTGTAAATCCACTCAGTTCCAAGCCCGTCCATAAGAGACTTGCAACCTGTGTGTTTACAACCCAATGCTAACATAGTATGAGTAGGACAAGTATAAGTTCATCACAACAGTTAAGCAAATAGTCGTGAGGCTCTACTTCATCTCCGAAACCTCACGTAAGATTAATGGTCATCCAACAACTTAATTTGGAGCCACTAGATAGCCTCAATGGTCATCCAACAACTTAATTTGGAGCCACTGCATAGATGTCTTGCATATCAATGTATCATACTGGGTGCCATTTCCCAAAGTTTAGTAAGAAAGCGTATCGTACAAAAGTATAAACATTTCAAGTATCAAAGCAATTGTTTGTGCATGTATCTCCCCCAAATAGTTTAAAATGAGTAGTGAAAGAGTAAAAGAGGGGCTATGAAAACTCACCTGATGCGATAGCAACAATACTAGTAGTGAATATGCTGGAATGAGGCTCGGTCTCTAACCGCGACCTAATGTGAATGATATGATCTAAGGTAAGCAAATGAAATGATTCTACTCATGCAATTACGTATGTTAACGATACCACTCGTTAGTTTTGAAAATAACGTTTATCGTTGAAAACTACATTTTTGACATCTCGCTAAGTCATGAACTACTTTTCGTGTAAATATGTTGAAATGATACTCTATGATCCTCGTTTGGTGTTCCATAGTCAAATATAATAGTTTCGTCGCAAAATAACTCTTTTTATAACTTGTGAAAATATGACCAAACGGCCTCGCAAAACTAGTCGCAAAATATTGTACGTTAAGAGTTAGGAATAGAACTTGACGTTTTTGAAAACCTTGTAACATGATCTCTCAGCCGTCTCATTTGAGTTTTGGTCATACATGACTCGATCAACGGGAAAATAGCTCGCAACATGATGACTTGAAAGAAAACTGTTTTACACTTGGAATATATTTTGCTATTAGAAGCTGTCAAAATTATATAAGTTTCGCCGGGTTTTCAAACGTGTATATCTTGGTCGTTATAAGTCCTTTTTCTATGTTCTTTATATCCACGGATTCGTCATAACATGAACTAACATGTTTTCAGTAGCTCGGCTCTCCTAGGTCACGTCTAACGCCTCGTTTTGTCCCTTGAAGTTCGGCAAACAGCAAGCTTATTTTCAGAAAATAGTTTTTGTGTTGTCTAACTTTAAAACTTCGTATCTCCTTCGTTATAACTCGGTTTTTATCCCCGTTTTCGGCCATAGTTTCGTATCGGAAAGTATTTTCTAAATATTTGGTCCAAAATTACCCATCACCTACTGAGTTTCCCACGTTTTAAAAATATGGACAGCAACTTTCTATAAGTGTCAAAACTTGGTTTTCCTAGTTGCTAACTTGTTCAAAAACCAACCAAACAACTTCAAATGATCCCAAATCCTACTATACATCTTCTTAGGGTGTCATGAGTCCTAAACATCATCAACCTTGCTAATCTACCAAGGATCTCATAAGGATGTTAATAAAACTTATAGATCTAGGGTTTATTATGAAGATGAACAAAGTGGTATAGATAACTTGTATTTTGCATGATCAATCATTAATATAACATGAAAAACAATGGATTGAAAGTATGAAAAGATTAGAAAGATGTTCTTGAAGCTTACTTGATGATTGGTGAGCTAGAATGAAAAATGACCACAACCTTGGAGTTTTTATTGCAAAACTCTAACAAGGAAGGTATAAGGGACATGTATAACACTTGATCTTGAAAAATTTACGGATCTCCTTGGTTCTTGTGATGGTGCCGTGGGATTGAGAGAGAAAGGAGGAGAGTGTGTGTGAAATTCTAGTGAAAAATGAGCTAGTTTATGCTTTATATAGGCCAAGGGCATTTTGGTAATTTCAACGAAAGGGTAAAATGGTAATTTCACTAGGTTTTTGAAATATCTAGATATTTTTCAGAAAATATCTAGATATTTTAGGCTGGACACTTATCTTGACTTACGGAGTGAGTTTCGGTCCCGTTAATTGCTAACTGTAAGTCGTAAAGTCACAAAACTTAAAACCGGGTATCCTAAAATTCCTAAATTCATGAAAATGTCACGGAAGGTGGAAAACATATATTTCTCTTGTTGGTAATGTTGTTTGGACATATCGGGATGCCTAAATGACGTTTAAACCTTAAAGTAAGTCTCGGACACGGTTTCGTGATTCTTGCAGAAAGTGTCCGACGAGTTCCAAAATCTCGGGTTATCATTAAAATAGTTTAACTTACGAGAATATGAAATAAAAATTTTGGAATGAATAGTGCCAGTGAATAGTAACTCGTGAATAGTAAATTGTCGAGGTTCGGAAAAATGGCCTGAAATTACGAATTGTCACAGTCTCCACCCGTTACGGGAATTCAGTCCCTGAATTCAGCTCGCTCGTTCTACGTACGTACGTTCTCATGGACGGGTTTGATGGGGGTAAACTTTCCCATGATCGAGCATAGTCTTCAAAAGACCTCTAGGTAACCGATTTTTACTTAATCCCACAACTCATCAAACAAGAACTGTCATGGGATTAGGCTAAATCATTTCATTTATTTAGAACAACCTTGTTTAACAAAAATGTTGAATTTACATTGTTAAAAGTAGTGCGGAAATAGGCCCTTTAAAATAGGTAAAACGGTCCCAAATGTTTGTCAGAGTCTTCTATGACCATGCCATGCCCTGCCAAGAGCCTCCAGTAGCGTGCTAATGCTTTATACCTGAAAATACATGCTAATAAGTGTCAACACAAGGTTGGTGAGTTCATAGAGTTTATTGTAAATTGAATGCCTTTGAATGAAGATTTTCCCAGCAAAGGCATTGTAAATCCACCCAGTTCCAAGTCCTGTCCATAGCAAGACTTGCAACCTGTGTGTTTACAACCCATTGCCAAACATGATTTGGTTTATGTTACTGCAATGTTACACGGAAACCACAAGTATAAAGTGTATGAAAAACTGCCACATGAAAATGATACATTAGCTCTTAAGCTCATGACCCCGAAGCTAGACTGAATGAAATGCCCCAACTGAGTGCTTTGCCAAACACCCTGAAATGGATCAAATGTAATGCGTTCGTATGACAAGTTGGTGCTACCAACCCGAACGGAGGTGTCACCCTCAATAGATCTATTCACACACCCTCGCTTGCTCACAATTAACGGTTCATGATAATAGGGGACTTTAACTTGGCAAATGTGGTAACTTAAGCAATGTAATGAATTTATATACTTTGGTCCGCATGAAAAATGGTACAATGTATTCTCCCCCGAGAGATTTGAAATGATGTAATAACTTGAAAACCGGGGCTATGAAAACTCACGTTAATCCTTAGAAGATTAAAGTGCATGTGGAAAATAATTGAGCATGTATTCTCCCCCAAAACGTAATCCAAAACGTATAAAATAGGGGCTATGAAAACTCACGTTAATCCTTAGAAGATTAAAGTGCATGTGGAAATTAATTGAGCATGTATTCTCCCCCAAAACGTAATCCAAAACGTATAAAATAGGGGCTATGAAACTCACCTGATGCGATAGCAACAAAGACATATATGAATATGCTGAAATGAGGCTCGGTCTCTAACCGCGACCTAACATGAGTGATATGATCTATTGTAAGCAATGAAATGATGCTACACATGCAAATACGTATGTTATCGATACCACTCGATGATTTTGGAAAATAATGTTTATCGTCGAAAAATACATTTTTGACGTCTCGGCAAGTCATAACTACTTTTCGTGTAAATATGTTGAAATGATACTCTATGATCCTCGTTTGGTGTTTTATAGTCAAATATAATAGTTTCGTCGCGAAATAACTCTTTTTATAACTTGTGAAAATGTGACCAAACGGCCTCGCAAAACTAGCCGTAAAATATTGTACGTTAAGAGTTAGAAATAGAACTTGACGTTTTTGAAAACCTTGTAACATGATCTCACAGCCGTCTCATTTGAGTTTTGGTCATACGCGTCCCGATCATAAAGAAAATCGGCTTTGAATATGGTTACTTGAAAATATAATGTTCAACACTTAGAAATTCTATTATAGTAAAAGCTGTCAAAATGATAACCTTGAAAGGATTTTTGGGTAAAAAGATGAGGTCGTAGTTTATTCGTTATAAGTCTATTCGACGAACGGCCAATTGATTTAAAAAGCTTGCTGGGAGATCTTGATTTCATATGAAAACGGCTCGGACTCAAACCATACCAATCATGGATAAAAACAGTCGTGAAAATGGTGTCTCGCAAAGACAGTTTTGCGGCAAGTTTATATTAGTAAAAGCTGATGGAATTATATACTTTTCGCCGGATTTTAAACACTTGAATCTTTTTCGTTATAAGCTCGTTTTCTATGTTCTTTATATCCCCGGGATCGTGGGACAACATACTAATATATTTTTGATAAGTCGGGACGGCTAGATCAAGTTTTATGCCCCAAAACAGCCCGTGAAAAACTGTGACAGCAGTGAGTTTTTCTGAAAATATAGTTTTCCTCGTTAACTCGTATTTGGCATAACTTTCACGTCGTAAGGACTCTTTTAGTGATTCAAAAGGTTACGGTTTCGTTTTTGAAAGTATTTTCTGAATATCTAACCCAAAATTTCCCAGAAACCCCTGAAGTTTCCACGTTTGGCAAAAATGGACAGCAACACTGTTTTACAAAAATACTTTTCGTTGTTAAACTTCGGAAAACCATATCTCCTTCGTTATTAACTCGTTTTTATCCCCGTTTTCGGCCATAGTTTCGTCTCGGAATGTATTTTCTAAATCTTTGGTCCAAAGTTACCCAAAACCCACTGAGTTTCCCACGTTTTGCAAAAATGGACAGTAGGTATATATATTGTTCAAAACTTGGTTTCCTAGTTTCTAACTTGTACAAAAACCTTCCAATCAACAACCAAACATCTCTTAATCTACCATACACCTTCTTAGGGTGTCATGGGGTCCTAGACTTCACAAAATATTGTAGGATTCAAGGGGATGATCATAGGATTAATATATATTCATAAAAACCATGAAAACTTGTAAAGTGGTATAAATAACATATGTAACTTGCATGTTTAACCAATATAACTTGAAAATACATGATGATAATGATCAAATGAAGGTATGAGATGATGAAAAAGATGTTCTTGAACTTACTTGAAGTTTGATGAGTTTGGATGAAAAAGATCACAACCTTGGAGTTTTTATCGCAAAACTCTAACAAGGAAGGTATAAGGAACTTGTATAACACTCGATCTTGGAAAAATTACGGGATCTCCTTGGTCTTCTTGGTTGTGCCGTGGGATTGAGAGAGAAAGGAGGAGAGTGTTTGTGATTTTTGTGAAAAATAAAGCTAGTTAAGACATTATATAGTCCAAGGGTATTTTGGTAATTTTGATGGAAGGGTTAAAATGGTAATTTCACTAGGTCTTTGAAATATCTAGATATTTTTCAGAAAATATCTATATATTTTAGGCTGAATACTTATCTTGACTTACGGAGTGAGTTTTGGTCCCGTTAATTGCTAACTGTAAGTCGTAAAGTCACAAAACTTAAAACCGGGTATCCTAAAATTCCTAAATTCATGAAAATGTCACGGAAGGTGGAAAACATATATTTCTCTTGTTGGTAATGTTGTTTGGACATATCGGGATACCTAAATGACGTTTAAACCTTAAAGTAAGTCTCGGACACGGTTTCGTGATTTTTGCAGAAATTATCCGACGAGTGCCAAAATCTCGGGTTATCATTAAAATAGTTCAACTTACGAGAATATGAAATAAAAATTTTGGAAATGAATAGTGAAAATGAATAGTAGCTCGTGAATAGTAAAATTGTCGAGGTTCGGAAAATGGCCTGAAATTACGAATTGTCACAGTCTCCACCCTTTACAGGAATTCAGTCCCTGAATTCAGTTGGTGTTGGTCTCCGGGGTGGATTCGGTGAAAGGTATAGATATTTGAGCTGCATCTGGTCTTCCCGCTCCCATGTAAACTTAGGACCTCTGCGAGAATTCTAGCGAACCTTTACGATAGGAATTTGACTCTGCTTCAACTGTTTGACTTCATGGTCGATGATTTCTGTTGTTTCCTTCACATATTTGTGCTTATTGTCGAGCTGAATTTCTTCCAATGGAATTTCAGGCGTTTCGTTTGAAAAACATTTCTTGAGGTTTGAGAGATGAAATGTGTTATGTACACCGCTGAGCTCTGACGGAAGCTCAAGTCTGTATGTCAGTCGGCCGATTACAGTTACAGTCTTTAATGGTTCAAGGTACCTAGGGTTCACTTTCCCGTGTTCTCACAATTGTACCATGCTTTTCCAATGTTTCTGAAATTGTGTCATGCCTTTCCAAGGCAAGGCTTTCAACGTAACTCGTTCCACAGTTAGAATTCTAATGATTTGCTGCTTAGGTACACCTAATCCCAATGATTTTGCATCCTGAGTTGACCTAACTTTTCTATTGTTTTCGTGTTGCTTGTAACTGATTCTTGACTTGTACACTTTCCTTTGTTGTTTCACGATTGGGTTCTAGACTAGTGAATTGGACTTCCCGATTTTTGGTTGTCAATAGGTAATTGGTACTTCCACCATAGGGTGTCTTAAAGGGTATAGTCTTTGTATTGGTGTGATGGCTATTGTTGAAGGTGAAATCTGTCTATGTCAAAGGTTTACTCCAAACAATTTAAGGTTAGTTCTATGGTGCTAAGCATGTCCTATAGGGATTGGATAATTCTCTTCAATATTCATTGGTCTGAGGATGGTAGGTCGTGCATACATCTGCTTGGGTAAGAATAGCTTAAAGGGATTGTCAGAACTTTGCCTCCAACCTGAAATTCTAATGGTTTGCGTCGAACATCGACGTAACTTTTCGGTCGGCTTCTGGCTGTTTTAAGTCTTTCTCAAATCTGAATTATCTTTTCTGTGGTTTCGCGAACCATGTCTGAACTAGTGAGTTGTACTTGACCAACTTCGGTCCAACAAACAGGGGACCGACACCTTCGACCATAGAGTGCCTCGAATGGTGCTGCTTTTATGCTCATGTGATAGTTGTTGTTATAAGAGGACTCGATCAATGGCAAATGGTTAGTCCCAACCATTTCCAAAATCAATCACATATGCCCTGAGCATATCTTCCAATGTTTGAATCATTCTCTTGCTCTGACCATCGGTCCGAGGATGATAGGCATTGCTCATGTCTAATTTGCTTCCAGATGAATCTTGTAATGATTGCCAGTGAGTTGAAGTAAAGTGACTATCTAGGTCAGGGATGATGGAAATTGGTTCACCGTGTCTTGAAACTATTTCCTTGACATAAAGTCAGGTAAGCTAGTCCATAGTATAAGTCTCTCTGATGGGAATGAAATAGACTGATTTGGTAGGACGATCGATGATCACTTAAATAACTTCGAAACTGCCTGATGTCTTGGGAAGTTTAATGAAAATACCTATTGTAATGCGTTCTCATTTCCACTGAGGAATTTCTGGTTGCTGAAGTAATCCTAATGGTTTCTAGTACTCGGCTTTTACTTTAGCCCAAGTAAGGCATTTGCTAACATACAAGGCTATGTCTGCTTTCACATTCGGCCACCAATAAAGTTTCTTTGAGATCCTGATACATCTTATCAGAACTTGAACAAATGAAGTACTTCGACTTGTGCGACTCATCCCTAATCAACTCTCGTATTCCACCATAGGGAGGTATCCAGTTTCTATCCTTGAAGCACAATACTCTGTCTGACCTCTTTACTAACCTATTTGCATTCTTTGGCATACCGTAGGGTTTTATCATTCTGTCGGTTTCCTTCCTTGAGTGCCTCAACTTGAGTCTCGAGAATTCGTGATGGTAAAGGTGAAATGATGGTCATTCCCAATGATCTGACTCTTAATGGCTTGAGATTGGGTTATGGTTAGCTGACGTGCTTCTAGACTGCGGTTCATAAGGTGATGCAGGTGTGGATGTTCTTGCAACGATTGTGTATACACACAAGAAGTTTTGAAACCTTTAGAAATCGAGTAGGAATGCAAACCGGACATAATTTCATTATAACTGCTCTCAGTATTGCAAAATTCATCTCTGAGCGGGGCATAGGTAGTCAGCCTATGTCCAACTGTCCCGGGTTGAATATAGATGACGAGTCTATATTCCACCGAGGTTCAATGAAGTTTAAAATACTGAGTTCAGTTATAGTAATACTAGGTCCTTTACATTTGAAGAGATGTTCTGATAGGCTAAGGAAAAGGACCAAACTCGTGGTCGAATGATGAAACTTTGCAAGGAAAAGGCGTAACGCTGAAACGTATACGATATGTATGCATGCTTATATGAAAGACAACTATAGTAATCAACTATAATAAGTGAGTATGAATGATTTGATAATAAGACACAAATCTTATTAAATATGTCAGCAACAAACCATGATTGAGGCATCAGCTTGGCAGGCAGGCACGCGGCGGTCATAGGGTTAAGTTTTTGTACCCCCAAAATCGGGTCCAGCGGAAGCATACATGCCACTGGGGTGCAACTCAATTGGTATCACAACACAAGTGTAAAGAACGGTTTTCACATCAATCATTTAGGATATATTTGAGAAGTCAAAAGTGTTAATTTACATTATGAAAAGTGGTGCGGAAGTTGGCCATAAAATAAGTTAAGCGGTCCCAATTGTTTTATCAGAGTCTTCTATGACCATGCCATGCCCTGCCAAAAGCCTCCAGTAGCGTGCTATTGCTTGGTTCCTGAAAATACATGCTAAAGTGTCAACACGAGGTTGGTGAGTTCATAGAGTTTGTTATAAATAAGTTGAAAAGCGTTTAGAGAAAGTTTCCACTGCATAGGCATTGTAAATCCACTCAGTTCCAAGCCCCATCCATAAGAGACTTGCAACCTGTGTGTTTACAACCCAATGCTAACATAGTATGAGTAGGACAAGTATAAATTCATCACAACAGTTAAGCAAATAGTCGTGAGGCTCTACTTCATCTCCGAAACCTCACGTAAGATTAATGGTCATCCAACAACTTAATTTGGAGCCACTAGTATTGTTGCTATCATATCAGGTGAGTTTCATAGACCCTACCTTTATACGTTTTGAACTTTTGGGGGAGATACATGCTTAAATTACTTTTCTCGTTTATCAAATACGCTTTGCATTGGTATGCAAGTCATCTGTTACGCTTTGCATTGGTATGCAAGACATCTATCCAGTGGCTCCAAATTAAGTTGTTGGATGACCATTGAGGGTAAACTTTCCCATGATCGAGCATAGCCTTCAAAAGACCTCTAGGTAACCGATTTTTACTTAATCCCACAACTCATCAAACAAGAACTGTCACGGGATTAGGCTAAATCGGTTTGAGGTTGTCGATTCAAATTTAATCTCACAAGTCATCAAACAAGAACTGTCATGAGATTAAACTGAATCGGCTCGGGTAACAACTTGATTTCCAGTTTGATCCTCGCAACTCATCAAACAAGAACTGTCACTTAGATCAAACTGGGAACAAGTGGTTTGAAGGAGGTCTTTTGAAAATTTGGCTCGATTATGGAATTGCTTACACCGATCAAATCAATCCGGACATAATTCCATTATAACTACTCTCAGTATTGCAAAATTCATCTCTGAGTCGAATATAGGTAGTCAGGCTATGTCCCACTGTCCCGGGTCGAATATAGGTGACTAGTCTATATTCCACCGAGGTTCAATAAATTTTGGAATACTCAGCTTAGTTATAATAATATTATGTCCTTCACATGTAAAGGGTGGTTCAAAAGTCTAAGGCAGATGATAAGGCTTGAGGTCGAAAGATGAAACTACGTAAGGAAAAGGTGTAACGCTGTGACGTGTATGATATGTATGCACCCTTATATGTAAGACAATCACAGTAATCAATGAGAATAAGTGAGTAAAATCTATCTGGCAATAAGATACAAATCTCATTAAATATGTCAGCAACAAACCACAAATGAGGCATCAGCTTGGCAGGCAGGCACGTGGCGGTCGTAGGGTTAAGTTTTCGTAAAAGTAGCTATAGTTTAGGTTTTAAAATTACCCAATTCTCTATAGCCTAGGCTCTGATACCAATCTGTCACACCCCCAAAATCGGGTCCAGCGGAAGCATACATGCCACTGGGGTGCAACTCAATTGGTATCACAACACAAGTGTAAAGAACGGTTTTCACATCAATCATTTAGAATATATTTGAGAAGTCAAAAGTGTTGAATTTACATTATGAAAAGTGGTGCGGAAGTTGGCCCATAAAATAAGTTAAGCGGTCCCAAATGTTTTATCAGAGTCTTCTATGACCATGCCATGCCCTGCCAAAAGCCTCCAGTAGCGTGCTATTGCTTGGTTCCTGAAAATACATGCTAAAGTGTCAACACGAGGTTGGTGAGTTCATAGAGTTTGCTATAAATAAGTTGAAAAGCGTTTAGAGAAAGTTTCCACAGCATAGGCATTGTAAATCCACTCAGTTCCAAGCCCTGCCCATTCAAGACTTGCAACCTGTGTGTTTACAACCCAATGCCGACATAGTATGAGTAAGACATGTGCGTATACGATGTGCGTTCTATATCACTAATAGACCTTATGCTGCTCACTAGGAGACTTATGTACGGCTACCCCAAGTGTTAGATACTTAGGTCCGTGATATGTTCTGTACGGCTACCCCAAGTGTTTGATACTTAGGTCCGTGATCTGTTCTGTTCGGCTACCCCAAGTGTTTGATACTTAGGTCCGTGATCTGTTCTGTTCGGCTACCCCAAGTGTTTGATACTTAGGTCCGCGAGTTGCTTTCAAGAATAACGCAAATAAGTTTAACACAATCATGTATGTAAGTAAGCAGTTTAAGCATGTATCTCCCCCAAAAGTTCAAAACGTATAAAGTAGGGGCTATGAAAACTCACCTGATGCGATAGCAACAATGATAATAATGGATAAGATGAAATGAGGCTCGATCTCTAGCCGCGACCTATTATGAATGATATGATCTAGCGTAAGCAATGACACAATGCTACACATGCAAATACGTATGTTAACGATACCACTCGTTAGTTTTGAAAATAATGTTTATCGTCGAAAACTACATTTTTGACGTCTCGCTAAGTCATGAACTACTTTTCGTGTAAATATGTTGAAATGATACTCTATGATCCTCGTTTGGTGTTCTATTGTCAAATATAATGGTTTCGTCGCAAAATAACTCTTTTTATAACTTGTGAAAATGTGACCCAACGGCCTCGCAAATCTAGCCGCAAAATATTGCACGCTAAGAGTTAGTAATAAAACTTGTCGTTTTTGAAATCCTTGTAACATAATCTCTCAGCCATCTCCTTTGAGTTTTGGTCATACGCGACTCGATCAACGGGAAAATAGCTCGCAACATGGTGACTTGAAAGAAAACTGTTTTACACTTGTAATATATTTTGCTATAAGAAGCTGTCAAAATTAATAAGTTTCGCCAGGTTTTCAAACGTGTATATCTTGGTCGTTATAAGTCCGTTTTCTATGTTCTTTATATCCACGGAATCGTCATAACATGAACTAACATGTTTTCAGTAGCTCGGCTCTCCTAGATCACGTCTAACGCCTCGTTTTGTCCCTTGAAGTTCGGCAAACAGCAAGCTTATTTTCAGAAAATAGTTTTTGGTGTTGTCTAACTTTAAAACTTCGTATCTCCTTCGTTATAACTCGGTTTTTATCCATTCTTTCGGCCATAGTTTCGTCTTGGAATGTATTTTCTAAATCTTTGGTCCAAAGTTACACCCTAGCCCCTGAGTTTCCCACGTTTTGCAAAATGGGACAGCAACTATCTAATAGTGTCTAGAAATGAATTTTCTAGTTTATAACTTGTACAAAGCTTAACCAAACTACTTCAAATCAACTCCACAAGTACTCAATCCTAACATACACCTTCTCAGGGTGTCATGGGTCCTAATCATCAACAAAAATAATGGGTTTCATGAGGATGCTAATAAAACTAGTAGATCTAGTGTTTAGAGATAGTTTAAAAGAAAAGTGGTATCATAAACATAAGTAACTTGCATTTTAAACCAACATAACTTGAAAACTCATAACCACATGGATCAAATGAAAGGAAAACATGAAAAATAAATGTTTTTGAAGTTACTTACGATGTGATGAGATTGAAGAGATTTGGATGAAAACCTTGAGGTTTTTATTGCAAAACCCTAACAAGGATCATATATGAAACTAATCTAACACTTGTTTCTTGAAAACTTTTGGATCTCCTCCATGATCTTGAGTGAGCCGTGGGTTAGGGAGCAAGAGGGAGAGGGTTTTTGATTTTTTTTGTAAAAATGAAGTTAGTTTAGGCATTATATAGGCCAAGGGTATTTTGGTAATTTCAACGAAAGGGTAAAATGGTAATTTCACTAGGTTTTTGAAATATCTAGATATTTTTGAGAAAATATCTAGATATTTTAGGTTGGATACTTATCTTGACTTACGGAGTGAGTTTTGGTCCCGTTAATTGCTAACTGTAAGTCGTAAAGTCACAAAACTTAAAACCGGGTATCCTAAAATTCCTAAATTCATGAAAATGTCACGGAAGGTGGAAAACATATATTTCTCTTGTTGGTAATGTTGTTTGGACATATCGGGATGCCTAAATGGTGTTTAAACCTTAAAGTAAGTCTCGGACACGGTTTCGTGATTCTTGCAGAAATTATCCGACGAGTTCCAAAATCTCGGGTTATCATTAAAATAGTTTAACTAACGAGAATATGAAATAAAAATTTTTGGAATGAATAGTGCCAGTGAATAGTAACTCGTGAATAGTAAATTGTCGAGGTTCGGAAAAATGGCCTGAAATTACGAGTTGTGACAGGATTGGAATAAGCTCATAATAAGCTCATAAAACACCCCTAAAAAGCCCAAGTCCAATGGACCCACAAAAATATTAAAGGGCCGTGTATTCTTGTTTTGGCCGGTTAAGCTAAAAATTTAACTTTTAGCCACGTTAAGCTATAAAATAAGCTCTCTCAAGCTTGAAATAAATTCTGGAAGTATAACCAAGTAAAAGAAATGAAACCATAAGCTAAACTTGAGTTTTGGACCCAAAAAAATGTAAAAAGTGTAAACTTGAGGGACCAAAACTGTCAATTTTGAAACTTACAGGTTAAAACTGTCAAAACAGAAATTTGAAAGTACTCACTGATAATATGAATGATTTTGAGTCAAATGTAAAAATTTGGAAGAATTTGTACTTGAAATAATCACTTAAATTGAAAAAGGACTAGTTTTGCAAATCTTTTAAACTACAAGGACTAAAACTGCCAAACTGGAAAAACTGAGGTTTAAACAGTATATTCAGTAAACTAAGTGCATAAAAATGATTATTTGAATATTATGAATACAAAAATGTCATACTTTTAATCATAAGGACTAAAAGTGTAATTTTACAAACTTGGAGGACCAAATGTGTAAATTTCCCAAACTTATATCAAAATAGTTATTTTGATTTTGTTAAGATAAAAAGTGAATATTTAAAGAGACCACACACATAAAGACTAGATAATATTATACATAATATTATTTTTGAACTTTAAACATTTTAAACGTATCAAACTCATATCACACACTCATTCACTATTCGTTACTCGTTTTTCACGCACGTTGTTATAATAAGTAACAAACACCAAATGAGGATCGTGGAGTACCGTTTCAACATATTTACACGAAAAGTAGTTTATAACTTAACGAGACGTCAAAAATGTATTTTCGACGATAAACGTTATTTTCAAAAGTAACGAGTGGTATCGTTAACATACGTATTTGCATGTGTTGCATTGTATCATTGCTTACATTGGATCATATCATTCATAATAGGTCGCGGTTAGAGACCGAGTCTCATTTCATCACGTCCACTATTGTCTTTGTTGCTATCATATCAGGTGAGTTTTCATAGCCCTGCTTTTCAAGTTATTACATCATTTCAAATTTCTCGGGGGAGAATACATTGCACCATTTTTCATGCGGACCAAAGTATCAACTCATTACATTGCTTAAGTTACCTCATTTGCCAAGATTAAAGTCCCCTATTATCATGAACCGTTAATTGTGAGCAAGCGAGAGTGTGTGAATAGATCTATTGAGGGTGACTCCTCCGTTCGGGTTGGTAGCGCCAACTAGTCATACGAACGCATTACATTTGATCCATATCAGAGTGTTTGGCAAAGCACTCAGTTGGGGCATTTCATTCAGTCTAGCTTCGGGGTCATGAGCTTAAGAGCTAATGTATCATTTTCATGTGGCAGTTTGTCATACACTTTATACTTGTGGTATCCGTACAACATTTCATTTACATAAACCTATGAACTCACCAACATTATTGTTGACCCGTTTTAGCAATGTATTTTCAGGTATTTAAGGCATCGCATGTTGGATTGCATATGGGCATATCATGGAGTCGCGGTGTCGACGCGTCTCACTTTATATTTTATGCACTTAACCATCGTTTGAATGTGAACTTTATTTCCGCAAACTTGTAACACCTTTTGGGACCTCGCTTTGTAAACTCTGAATGTTTTAAATAATCAAACGATGTATTTTCTAAACGGCACTTTAGGTCGTTCAATATAACTGCAGTTAAGATGCTATGGCAGTTGCGCCCCTGGAATTCCATTCCGCTGCAAAACAGATAATTTGGGGGTGTGACAGATTGGCATCAGAGCTTGAGTTATAGCGAACTAGGTTGTCCATGATACCCTAGACTATAACTACACCATCATAGCATCTCATTATTTCATCATAAGTGCTAATTCACTACATGCGATTTCATACATATGTACATGCTTATTTACTTTTATTTCACATTGATTGTCACAGAAATGTCTTCAGACTTGCATCCTATTGTCATCTCATCGGACTCTGAGTCAGACGAGATTTCCTCACTACCCTCCATTCTACTAGAGTCAGTTACATCATCCCCAATACCCACTATCATTCTGTCATCAGTGGAGCCTACTCCACAGTCATCCCCTGTGATGTCAGATGCTAAGACCGAACCCTTAGAGGAGGGGGAAGTCGCACCTACCCCACCAGTGTCACATGTGATCCGTCGTGGTCCTGCAGTTGTTCCGGTCATCCAGCCGGGGCAGCAGATTCATGTTGGTCAGATTTACCGATTATACCCTGATGGACCGCGCATGAAGCGCACTACTGCTAAGCGGGTTCATCGTATTACTGTCAGGTCACTAGCTGCCTTTGTTCCATTACCACCACCATCATCACTTGACCCTAACCCTCGAGGTCATCCCATTGTGTTTACTCGATCCCATCCTCTAAGACGTCGCGAGACAACGCGAAAGAGAGTAGTATTTCATTCATCATCATCTAGAACACCATATGTACCATCATATCTCAGAAACACTACTCACACATTTGACTTACCGCTTGGGAAGCGTGCAGGATTTGACTTACCATTACCATCTACCACTGAGACTACAAACACTACGCCACCTTGTAGGTTTGAGGTTGGTGAGAGTTCGAGAGCCGCTGCTGCTAGACAGCCTACTACTCTTCCTCGTCAAAAGATAACTGTAAAACCCCAAAATTTATATAATCCGAAATGACTAAAATGCACTCAAATTTGAACTTTAAGAACTTATGAAAATCATGAAAGTAACATTAAATGATACTTAACCTAAAATGATTATGACCTAAGCTTGACATTAAATTATTATTTTTATATATATAAAACTATACATTATCAATTAAATAACAAACTAAAACCTAAATAAGTTAGGTTATAATATAATTTTGTGCACCCTTTCTCATTATATATTGTACCCACTCCTTTTGGATAAAATTTGAAACAGATTATTAGCACAGTAATAATAGCCATTCAATTAAAAAAAAACAAGAGCTAGTCTTCCATGATTTTAGCTAGAGTTACTGTGTTTCCAACTTTACATGTGCTCTCTCTCAGTCACCCTTGATAACTTCTATTTTAGCCCCACCTCAAATCCCTAATATCACGCATGCAATCAAGTCAAATCTTCCAAAAAAATCTCAGTATTTTTCCAGCCCATATATTTCCATTCGTTCTCATTTTTTTTTTACCAAACCGTATACCACTTTTAATTCTCACACAAACCCTAAAAACACCATTGCATAGGTGCAGCTGCCACTTTGTTCTTTCTCTTCCTGTCGATCCAAAAACAAGGCAACAAGGTGATTTTGAGGACGCTACTTGGTGGCTGTGGTCATAGTGTTTGTAGCAGATTCAAGGGTGGGATCGTGGTTGCGTTTAGTTCGAAGGGTATGGTAATACGTGGGCTTTGTTCATTTGTGATACGTCTCTTGTCCTTGTCTTCCGTCCATAAACTGATGAAGGTATCTCCATCACCTTATCCATATGACACATGAGTATTATAATCAAATATATACATACGGTTATAACAAGTAAAACAACTCGTGTCTGGTTAAACAAAAGCATACGGATAACATGAAATCATAAATGGGTCAACTAGAATATGTCACTGATCTTTCCGATTCGTAACGCATCAGTTTGTACGTGTATCCTATGAGTCGAAGACATCCTAAAACATGTGTATAAAACCTATTTTAAAAACGTGTGCGCTTATATATATTCTTACGCCTAGGAGTTTTTTTGTTTTGTTTTGAAACTGATCAAAATGATGTCTCGTTAACTTTGTGGTCACCAGTTATAACTCGTGTGTGTGTGTGAGTCCCGTGATGGCAAGGCTGGTCATTCTCTAGTCGATCCAAAAATAAAGCAAATGAACACTTAAAATGATGAAAACATGGGTCGATGCTGGGGTCTAAATTGCTACTTTAAATCAGCGATACATTGAGCTTAAAAATCTGGTATTGGACCCTTAGTTTGATCGCTGATAGGCACTCAAAAAAAACCCTTGTTCAGGTCGCATAAAATCTTGAATATATAGGTGTCGATTTAAGGCCTCAATCTGCTGCGAGATTCAGTATATATACAAGTTATGAATCTGGTTTTGGGGACATGTAATTGATGACTAAAGTATCTCTTAAAATCTGGAAATAATGTCGCATGAAATAAGGATAATCACGTAGGTCGATCTTAGGTTTAATGTTGCCATTTGAATCCGTTTTAAAAGATTACGAATCTGATCTGGAGTCATGCACTAATAAACCTTGTGAACCTAGAGGCTAAATACATGAATAATGGAGCATATACGTGTGATGACTCACATGTGGGTATGTGTGTAACGAGATGGGTTAGAAGGTGTGTCGTATGTAGGAGTTCGAAGGTTGCTTAAGGCGTACACTTTATGACATATTAGATCTATAAAAAGATGTGTGTGTCGCATTGGTGAGCTGTTAAAATGATGTGTTAATGATAACTCGTGTATGGGAATTTAAAAGTGATAAAACAAGTTGGTGAATGAGGTGTCAAAAGTATGTACAGACGTATGATACAATAGCTAGAGTCTTATCACTTAAATTTACATTTTGAACCCTCAAATTTTATAATGACACGTTGAACCCTAAACAAATAAAGGTTGGCATAATAGACCCTAAACAACTATATAGAACATATTAAACCTTTGAGTTATCTATATTGTCATTTGTAACCTAATTATAGAAACTTGCTAAATCTAGAAAACCTTCTAAAAATGAAAACTTACTAATTAAGGAAACTTGCTATAAATGGAAAGTTACTAAAAATAGAAAGCCGACTAAAATGAGAAATCTGATTTAAATAAGGTATTAATAATAAGACGACCATGTATTCGTGTAGATTCGCTGAAGATGGAGTTTGTTTCCGATCTTTATATTCTAGATGTGTTTCACTTGCGGTATAAGGTACAGATATTCTGACCTTTCTTATAAGGTTTCTCATGATCTCTTTCATATTCTGATCCGTTAGTTTCTGAACTGATGCCATTGCTATGATTCCCTTTGCTTGAACCTTCTCTGTTGATCCTATTTGATATGACCTCTGTTGTGAACCTATGTTATGAAAACCTTTCGAATTATACCATGGAAATGTTTTGAGAAAAGCCATTTTAAAAAGGATGTTTATAAATGTTACTAACTTTTATGAAAACTATATTTCGAAGACTATCTTTATAAAAATCGTTTTGAAAGATTGTTTTATGAAAACCACTTTAAAGGATCGTTTTATGAAAATCATGAATAAAGGATTGTTTAAAATGGACTTTTGATAGAAACTTTTGAAATGAACTTTTGATATGAACCTTGACTTGATTACTTAATATGAACCTTGATCTGGTAAACTCTGATTTGGACCTTGGGCATTACATCTGATATATCTGTTATGAACCATCTGTTATGAACCCATTTGATATGGACCTTTTGATATGACACTCTGATTCGATATGATATCTGACTCTTAGTTTGATACCCGAGCCACCTTTCTGTTACCTAGCCAGGAAGGTAACCTGGCCGTGTCTGTGATGCACCACTGGCATGACTCCTGTGTGGGGGAGTGATTTCTCACACCGTCCCCATTCTGATTATGATATGCGCATTACTTTGATTATGGATTATATATGTTTCTGGGGGGCGTATGGATGCATCCTAGATCTGTTCTGTTTAGTGGATTATCTATATATGATTTATTATTGTCTGGTGACTGGTGCTTGTGTGCAATACACGCCTTTCACATATATCTGGGAGCTAGCTACTCCATTTGAAGAATGAGGACACCCCTCATATTATCTGATTATCTGAGAGGTCTCCCCTCTATATGATTATGAAGATTTATGTTTACGATATGATATGATCTGTTTCTGGGCTCGTGGTGGATTACTATCCCTTTCTTTTTCCCTTATACTTATTCATTGACTTATCTCTGGAACCATATTACATCTGTTTGACCTTTGTTTCTGTTATTCTGTACTTTCTCTATTTTTGTTTATTATCGTTATATCTGTTCACTGGGCTTTTTAAGCTCAGCCGCACGTTTTCTTTTCGTGTGCGGCAGGTTATAAGCAGGACGACGGGTTTGGGTATGAGTGAAGAGACTTTTGGACTTAGAAGACTGATAGCTATTCTGGATTTAGAAGTGATTAGAAGTTATTATTATTTCGGAATTAGTATTTAGTGGAAGTTCATTTGTAACCTTATAGTATCTGTATTTCATTTGTAACCTTTGAGTATTCTTGTATTGCTATAGATGTATGCTTTGTTTGATCTGATATGAAACCATCATTGTGATATCTTTACCTTGTCGGGTTGGGGTGTTACAATAACTTTCATTTATTTGAGACTACACATGAGGGTTTGGATGATACACTGTGGATAGTACCACTGTAACACACCGTAAAAATCCTCTCAGTAAATACAATCGTTTAAAACAAATATTGTTCAATATTACTATTGACTACGTCATTTTACTGGGTAAATTTGAATTTTTCATAATTCGAACGAGATGCTATTTTACAAAGACACAAATCGAGCTCACACGCGAAACCCGGACTACGCGAAAACTCAAAATGTCAAAACTAACTAATTACTAATTCTCGGGTACTGTACGTCTGATCCAATTTCCAGCCCACCAAAAATCTGGTCCGTTACTGTTCACAGCCCAGTTTTAATTTTTCTTATTTCTAAAAACGTGCTCAAACGCGATTTGCTTTGGCCTGGGCATTCTCGATTTCGACAAACAACATAACGCTTTCGTTGCACTACTCGATTCTCTGAACTTTCAAGAATCTATATGATCAAATCTCATGGAAAAACTCGAACGTTTGACCACTCTACCACAGCCAAAGTGATTGGCATTTTCTGACCATAATCATTATACATATTTTGCGATATGTACAAAAATGTAACCAAATCGATTTCTGATTGGTTCCAACTATTTAAATCTTATTCTAATATCATGTGATGATCACAAACATGTATTTTAACATCACACATGGTCTTACACGTTAGTTTTGAGTGTTGGCCATTGTTTATATTTAAAATCGATCGCACATTGTGAATAAACAATATAAAGGCTGCCAAGTACTGATTAACCACTCCCTTTACACTTTACACCACATATTAAGGTCAGGAAACATGGGTTAGTTGAAAAGTATGTCTCCCACTCATTCTTAAAATAATACAAAGTAGAAAAACTATTAGTTATATAACCGAATGACTAGTAACACCAATCCTCACTCACTCTCAAGTATTCTCAGTACATTCACAAGCCTTTATACTCAGTTTAGATAAGTCTTGGAGGTCCAGAAGGTTTGGAACAATCGGGTTAACATTTCAAGTCGAACGGGGTATTTTAGTTCTATACGGGTTGTGGTTTCTTGCTCGTTTCTGCGTTTCTGCCCATCCTTAACGTACCACCATCTCTTTCTCTACTCTTTGTAAGTCTCCTTAAACCGTTCTTAACGTATAAAAACCAATCATGCATAATTTCTCTTCACTTTCGATTCGTATATTTTACCTATGTATTGTGTACGTATTCATTTTAAGCATGCTTCATATTCATTAACTATCACATGCCATGGTACACGAAAGAACTCACTATCATCACCATGTAAAACGTACACAACCATTTTAAGTCAATATGAGACCCACATTAAACATAAGTCAAAATCGGGTAAGAAATTTCTAAGTCTTGGGTTGGGTGTAAACTTGTCTCGACCAGCCAAGTTTACGTGCTTATATTTTCGAATCTGTGAAAGCGACCACTCCATTTTATTACTTATCTCGATTAACGACCTAGCTAACTAATAGTTTCGTTCTTGGTATTTTCCATCATAAGCTAGAATCGACCCTTGAATCACCCCAAATCAAATCGCTATCACTAGAGTTCAAAATAGTTTTATTTTCAGGAAAACAAATTTTACCGATTGGGCTAGATATTGAGCCCAATAATACTATACGATAGAAAAGCCCAATGGACCCATACCATACATTTTTAGAATCACAAAAATAGCCCAACTTCAGGCCCAAAACAGTTTTCATGACCTCGCCTCCAAAAATCTCATTGGGCCTTATTAGTGTTCGTTAACAACCCATTAGCCTCAAAAATAAGCTAATAAGCTAATAAGAACTTGGGGAATTTTCCAATAATCTTATCTGACCTAGTGAATGCCTCGCCACCCTTTTCCTATAATTTTTGGTGTAAAAAGGACTAACTTTGCAACTAATTTCACGTTAAGGGACTAGTTTTGCCAACTCTATAAACTAGGAGTTTAAACAGTGAAAACAGTAAGTTTAGGGGCTGTAAATGTTAAAATAATAAATATAGTTGACTTTTAAGTTATTGGATGAAGTTAAGGGTTAAAAATGTAGTTTTTATTTAACGAGGGACTAACGGTGCAAAACCTACACCGTTAGGGTTAAAAATGTAAAACCTGTAAACATAAGGGTCTGATCAGTATCATATGCATATTATGAGTCCATTTCATAAAATTCATCATCCCGTTCACATCACGTGCATTACTTCATTCATCATCGAATCGTCATCCGTTTCACATTCATTCTCGTGTTAAACCGAATACGTCGAATCTCAAACTTTATTATTAATCCAGGTCGTGTGTTGGAGCCATTCCCGTAACTTACTTGATTCCATATTTCATTGTGCCAGATTATACTCAAGGTGAGTCATGGCCCCACTTTTACTCAATTTATGATTTTATACTCTATGGGGGAGATACATGCTCAAATAGAACACAAGTATTTTTATGTATGCTACAACCTGATTGATATTGCCTAAGTTACCAATATTGCCAAAAGACCCTCTATCATGAACCATTAATCACTTGCGAGTGAGCGCGAATATAGTGAATAGATCTATTGGAGGTTTGACTGCCTGTTCCACTAATACTTGACGGATAGCCTGATTTGCTAGTCGTATTAGTCGCAACGCATTATATTTGAATTTAATAGGAAGATGGCAAATTCCTACAATCGAGGGCTATAACTCATGCCATTAATTTGGATTGTTCAACCATATACCGAATATGCGGTACAACTGTAAGGCTTTGCGTGTCATGAGACTTAGGGCAATATATATGTGACTGCTGCGATATCTATATTTCAAAATGATTGTCTTTGTACAATCCTACTTGTGTTCAGTCAAATTGATTATAAATACAAACTCGATGAACTCACCAACCATTGTGTTGACACTTTTAAGCATGTTTATCTCAGGTAATTAGCGGAGCAGCCAAGGCACGGAGTGGGCACTCAATCTCACAACTTTTAAATGGTGTTTTAAATAAATCATGTCATTTCAATAGACCTCGAAACTCTGAATTTTACTTTGTAACTGAATTATTGTTATTTTAATAACAAGTGTTTATAAAACGTCTCATTTGAGTCGTTTTCTATGATTATGACTTCGATCCACAACGTAACACCCGATTTAAGACTTCCGCTGTTATTTTCAAAATTGGGGGTGTTACAGAATGGTATCAGAGACAGAAGTTATAGAGAACTAAATGTTTTCCAAACATTTAAACTATAACTACAACTTTCAAAAATGAATGATTTTTACACCACATCATCTTACGCCCTCCGTGCCTGCTTCCGTGCTCAAAACAAGATTAGTGTACATTGATCTTCAACAACTGATTATTCCATCTTTATGGTCACAACTTGATATTATTAATTTCTTACAATTACTATTTACGAATTATTACGGTACCATGGATTCAATATCTGACATTAATGTCTCGTTAGACACAGGATCTGAGGATTCCCTAGCATTAGTCATCTCCCCCAACAACTTAAATACATCTGCATATGCCTATTCTAGGGCATCATGGCACAACCATATCTCTTCAATCATGTACCTACTCATATGTTAGCAGTGGGTTGTAAACACACAGGTTGCAAGTCTCCTATGGGCGGGACTTGGAACTGAGTGGATTTACGATGCCTTTGCTGTGAAAACTTCTCCAAAGACATTGTAATTGAGTCAATGGTCTTTCCTACTACCCAGACATTGTAGTTTATACAATGGCCTCACTTATATCTCAGACATTGTGAGATACAAAACTTGCTTATTTACATATCTCAGGCATTGAGAGACACACAACAGTCTTATCTATTAAGAGATACACATTATTCTTATTTATTTTCCCGACATTGTGAGTTGCACAATGGTCTCAATTATTGACATTGTAAATGATTACAGTGATCTCCAAACTACCCAGGACATTATATTATCCTACATGAAACATGTCACAAACTATTGATTTCCTTGGTAGAAATCAAAGATATGGAATTTCTAAGGAACAAACTTATTCATCATCTACAAAAGCTGAAGTTCAGCAACTTTCTCCATATTCATCAAAGTTCTCTTCCGAGACTTTCATTGTTAAAATTCTATGATTCTAACCTAGTGTGGACCATTCTCTCTTTTCCACACATACGAGTGTTTTGTCAGAAATTCTTAAGTAGGATGATTGACAATGTCTTTATTTAAATGGATTGGGACGCCTTTTTATTTAAATAAAGAAATTGTGAATCGCCGAACCATAAGTTTATACTTCTTTATTTACATCGTTTGGGACGCTTCTCTATGTAAATAAGGAATTATAAATGAATGGGCTTATTTGTATCCGATATGACATGAGTGTAAACTCGAATTTGAGAATCTCCAGTCTTCTATTCGTTTTCAGTAACCAAACGAATATCATTGTTAAGATGTCATAAGAGGGATTCGAACCCCTGAACTTCTGGATATCATACAACAACACAACCACTAGACCACTTACAACTTTGTAACTACCACTCTTAACAAACATTCCATCCCAATTTCCCATCATCCCTAGGGAAGAAATCCAACATAAATACAAACTCGAAAAATCACATAAAATTCATGGAAATCAAAAATAACATAAATTTTATTTGAATCCATGAAAATTTATGCATAACGATATAATTAACAACGGTAATATTAATATTACAAAAAGCACTAGAAAAGGTATAGAATCACCGATTGGTTGATCCGCCATGACAATGAACATCATCACTATGCATACGAGGGCAAGAGCCACTAAGGGGTGTAAAGCCTTGAGCACTCTGTACGATAAAAACAAAAAAGTTTTATTACACAATCAATAGAAAAACAACAAAACTTACCCAAAAACAATACTATTACCGCCACATCCTATTCACACCAATGGCTAGTACCATGATTGGTACGAGAATCACTAAGACCCCGACCAAAAATTCATTATCTTCATTTGGAACGTAGACCAACAAGGTAACAGCAGCAACAACATACACGGTCACAACAGTAGAAACAAGATGCGGCATTTTGAAATCTAAGAAAGAAATAATGAGTGATGGTGACGGAGGCTGTTATAATAAACGGGTTGCCGTAACCCTAAACCGGATGCAACCTTAAATAACCTCCAACTTTGAGAGTTAACCACTTCGGTCCTTGCACAATATAAAACATTTCAAACAGAGAGTTAGAGTAAACAAGTTTCTGTAATGACAGAAATAGCCCTTGAAAGTTTGATAGATATATATTTCATGTTTACGGGCGATAATTAGTTGGCAAATTCTTGTGCTTCTCCTCATCCCACACTTGTGCTATCCTATCTCCAGCCCTCCCCAAGTCAACAACATGTCAGAAAATAGCAACAAGATCACCAGGAATCAAGGTGAGATGCTTGTGTGGCTCAAGACCAATAATTTTTCCCCTTAGGCCATTTTAAAACCGAACCTAGACTCCAACATTGTTCCCCACTCCTTCATGGCCCTTGTATACCTGAGAACGTGAGGATCAAATCCACAACAAAAATCCACATTTATTTCCTTGAACAATCATCATGACTATCTTAAACTTCAAGTTCCGGGACGGAACTTAAAATGACGGGTATGTACTGTAACACACCGTAAAAATCCTCTCAGTAAATACAATCGTTAAAACAAATATTGTTCAATATTACTATTGACTACGTCATTTTACTGGGTAAATTTGAATTTTTCATAATTCGAACGAGATGCTATTTTACAAAGACACAAATCGAGCTCACACGCGAAACCCGGACTACGCGAAAACTCAAAATGTCAAAACTAACTAATTACTAATTCTCGGGTACTGTACGTCTGATCCAATTTCCAGCCCACCAAAAATCTGGTCCGTTACTGTTCACAGCCCAGTTTTAATTTTTCTTATTTCTAAAAACGTGCTCAAACGCGATTTGCTTTGGCCTGGGCATTCTCGATTTCGACAAACAACATAACGCTTTCGTTGCACTACTCGATTCTCTGAACTTTCAAGAATCTATATGATCAAATCTCATGGAAAAACTCGAACGTTTGACCACTCTACCACAGCCAAAGTGATTGGCATTTTCTGACCATAATCATTATACATATTTTGCGATATGTACAAAAATGTAACCAAATCGATTTCTGATTGGTTCCAACTATTTAAATCTTATTCTAATATCATGTGATGATCACAAACATGTATTTTAACATCACACATGGTCTTACACGTTAGTTTTGAGTGTTGGCCATTGTTTATATTTAAAATCGATCGCACATTGTGAATAAACAATATAAAGGCTGCCAAGTACTGATTAACCACTCCCTTTACACTTTACACCACATATTAAGGTCAGGAAACATGGGTTAGTTGAAAAGTATGTCTCCCACTCATTCTTAAAATAATACAAAGTAGAAAAACTTTTAGTTATATAACCGAATGACTAGTAACACCAATCCTCACTCACTCTCAAGTATTCTCAGTACATTCACAAGCCTTTATACTCAGTTTAGATAAGTCTTGGAGGTCCAGAAGGTTTGGAACAATCGGGTTAACATTTCAAGTCGAACGGGGTATTTTAGTTCTATACGGGTTGTGGTTTCTTGCTCGTTTCTGCGTTTCTGCCCATCCTTAACGTACCACCATCTCTTTCTCTACTCTTTGTAAGTCTCCTTAAACCGTTCTTAACGTATAAAAACCAATCATGCATAATTTCTCTTCACTTTCGATTCGTATATTTTACCTATGTATTGTGTACGTATTCATTTTAAGCATGCTTCATATTCATTAACTATCACATGCCATGGTACACAAAAGAACTCACTATCATCACCATGTAAAACGTACACAACCATTTTAAGTCAATATGAGACCCACATTAAACATAAGTCAAAACCGGGTAAGAAATTTCTAAGTCTTGGGTTGGGTGTAAACTTGTCTCGACCAGCCAAGTTTACGTGCTTATATTTTCGAATCTGTGAAAGCGACCACTCCATTTTATTACTTATCTCGATTAACGACCTAGCTAACTAATAGTTTCGTTCTTGGTATTTTCCATTATAAGCTAGAATCGACCCTTGAATCACCCCAAATCAAATCGCTATCACTAGAGTTCAAAATAGTTTTATTTTCAGGAAAACAAATTTTACCGATTGGGCTAGATATTGAGCCCAATAAGACTATACGATAGAAAAGCCCAATGGACCCATACCATACATTTTTAGAATCACAAAAATAGCCCAACTTCAGGCCCAAAACAGTTTTCATGCCCTCGCCTCCAAAAATCTCATTGGGCCTTATTAGTGTTCGTTAACAACCCATTAGCCTCAAAAATAAGCTAATAAGCTAATAAGAACTTGGGGAATTTTCCAATAATCTTATCTGACCTAGTGAATGCCTCGCCACCCTTTTCCTATAATTTTTGGTGTAAAAAGGACTAACTTTGCAACTAATTTCACGTTAAGGGACTAGTTTTGCCAACTCTATAAACTAGGAGTTTAAACAGTGAAAACAGTAAGTTTAGGGGCTGTAAATGTTAAAATAATAAATATAGTTGACTTTTAAGTTATTGGATGAAGTTAAGGGTTAAAAATGTAGTTTTTATTTAACGAGGGACTAACGGTGCAAAACCTACACCGTTAGGGTTAAAAATGTAAAACCTGTAAACATAAGGGTCTGATCAGTATCATATGCATATTATGAGTCCATTTCATAAAATTCATCATCCCGTTCACATCACGTGCATTACTTCATTCATCATCGAGTCGTCATCCGTTTCACATTCATTCTCGTGTTTAACCGAATACGTCGAATCTCAAACTTTATTATTAATCCAGGTCGTGTGTTGGAGCCATTCCCGTAACTTACTTGATTCCATATTTCATTGTGCCAGATTATACTCAAGGTGAGTCATGGCCCCACTTTTACTCAATTTATGATTTTATACTCTATGGGGGAGATACATGCTCAAATAGAACACAAGTATTTTTATGTATGCTACAACCTGATTGATATTGCCTAAGTTACCGATATTGCCAAAAGACCCTCTATCATGAACCATTAATCACTTGCGAGTGAGCGCGAATATAGTGAATAGATCTATTGGAGGTTTAACAACCTGTTCCACTAATACTTGACGGATAGCCTGATTTGCTAGTCGTATTAGTCGCAACGCATTATATTTGAATTTAATAGGAAGATGGAAAATTCCTACAATCGAGGGCTATAACTCATGCCATTAATTTGGATTGTTCAACCATATACCGAATATGCGGTACAACTGTAAGGCTTTGCGTGTCATGAGACTTAGGGCAATATATATGTGACTGCTGCGATATCTATATTTCAAAATGATTGTCTTTGTACAATCCTACTTGTGTTCACTCAAATTGATTATAAATACAAACTCTATGAACTCACCAAACATTGTGTTGACACTTTTTAGCATGTTTATCTCAGGTAACTAGCGGAGCAGCCAAGGCACGGAGTGGGCACTCAATCTTACAACTTTTAAATGGTGTTTTAAATAAATCATGTCATTTCAATGGACCTCGAAACTCTGAATTTTTACTTTGTAACTGAATTATTGTTATTTTAATAACAAGTGTTTATAAAACGTCTCATTTGAGTCGTTTTCTATGATTATGACTTCGATCCACAACGTAACACCCGATTTAAGACTTCCGCTGTTATTTTCAAAATTGGGGGTGTTACAACCACGACTACCACGAGTTCAACAGGAAACTCTAATGGATCACTCAAGAGTCGCATGGACTCTATACTACCTCAGATATGATCGAATCATACCTCCACGACACAATGAACCAACAGGTACTTTGAACGATATTCCACCACCGCAACAGAACTCATCATGACTCTTCTTTTATTACCAAGTTTGGACACACCACATTCTAAGCCGATGAGTCGGATCACATCCTTAGTCACTCTAGCAACAACCCACCGACCAATGTGGTCACATTAGCGGTTTTGACATATAATTATGACTTTGGGAAAAATCAAATAAGACAATAGGATTAATAAAGACGATGATGACTTTACGATTAAGTTGTCGTGTTGACCAAGATAACAAGTACCTTCCTATCTAATGTAATCTCCATCTTTTATCATCTCCGCGATAATCCCAACCTTCGTTTATTTCATTTCCTATTTCGTTTGCCCAATTTTCAATCATTTCGCAACAACATACCGCTATCTTACTAGGGATTTGGCCAATTTCATTCTTGACTGATTAGTAGACTATTACCATTCTATAAGATTCTTTCAAGTATCCAATAAACCATTCAACAAATTTTGTTTTAAGCTGTTTTACTACCATATGGGGAAATTGTTTCACAGGATTTTAAAACGAGCTATTTTGTTACCACCCTATAAATTTATTTTCTGTCATTCTATCAATTACTTATTACCATTACGCGAAATGATTTTCTTGTTACCTTGAAAATAATTATTTAGGCTACCATCTTACAAACAACACGCTGAACACCTTCTAAAACTTTAAAGAAACATAATACTACTTTGACTAAACCAAGCATCGCATCATTTGTCCTTAATTATACATAGCCTGATCACCTATGTCTAATTCAGGAAGAATCATGTCATGAAGGAAACAATCATCTTTTCGAACTTCCTAAAACAATCTTCATTCAAAATATTGAAAAGCAACGCTTTGTAACCAGATAAATTGTACATAAACATCCTTTTTGTTAACACTCTATAGATACCTACACCACTCATCACTGACTCAACCGATAAGTTGGATTCTCACCAATAACCTTTCTAAGAAAGACTTTCCATATCACCTACGAGTAGGATTCCTTGATATAAGGAAAACCATGAAAGGATTACGAAATTGCTAACCAGGACTAGAAGTATGCCGTAAGAAAATTTGTAACTCAACAAAAATTTCAAAGATATCACTAGACCATCCAAACCACTATCTTTGGCCTAGTCGCCAAATTCAATCATTTCTGAAGTACTAGCTAGACCGAGTTACAAGAACTACTACAATACAAATGCACACTAAGAAACATCGTAGAAATAAACCAATACTTCTATCCGAGACTACAGAACATTTCATGTAAACATAGCCTCGCCAATATGAGAATTTCTTACAATAAGTTTCCCCCAAAGGATAACCGAGTTAAAATTTAGATTATCATTATAAATTTCCCCTAAGGCATTGTGTTCTCTAGAAATTTCAGATAACTTCACTTCCATATCACAGATGGCAACGGGCCTGAACATATCGAACAACCAATGACTCCCCATCTATACATAGAAACAGAATAGACCTCCTTCGACATAGTATCAGTTGATATCTATATTTCGGCCAGTAAGATAACAACCTAAGACATGAAACGACAGAGAGGATAGTTCATATTCGAAATAACCTACAAAATATCATAGACCGACACAAAAGCTACGCTGATGTGCGACGCAAAACCATTAGAATTTCAAGTTGGCGACAAAGTTATGTTGAAATTCTCGCCTTGTAAAGGCGTGATACGATTCGGAAAAACGCAGGAAGTTAAACCCGAGATACATTGGACCATTCAAGATTCTGGAAAAGATTGGTCCGGTAGCATACAAACTTGAACTTCCGTCAGAGCTCAGTAACATTCATAACACGTTTCATGTCTCAAACCTCAAGAAATGTCTTTCAGATGAAACGCTCGTGATTCCATTGGAAGAAATTCAGCTCGACGATAAGCTTAACTTTGTGGAAGAACCCGTAGAGATCATGGACCATGAGGTCAAACAGTTGAAGCAATGTCGAATTCCTATCGTGAAAGTTCGCTGGAATTCTCGAAGAGGTCCTGAGTTTACTTGGGAACGAGAAGACCAGATGCGGCTCAAATACCCACATCTTTTCACCGAGTCCATTTCAGAGGCCAACACCAGCTGAATTCAGGGACTGAATTCCTTTTTGGGTGGGCGACTGTGACAAATCACAATTTTAGGTCATTTTCCAAACCTTGACAATTTACCATTCACCATTTCACCATTCATGATTTTCATTCATCATTCCGTAAACCTAGTTTACGAGTATTCAAATTCGCGTAACCAGTAAGGTTTAGCTGCGTATACATGCATCATCAGTAAGGACATGTCATATAGACTAGAGTAGTCTACATATCGTCAGTAACATCATCATCGTTACCATATTAAGTCATGCACGGGTTTGTGTGATTTTCATTAACGTATGTTCGTTTGTTCATTAAACGTTACCACTCAGTCATTACTACTTATATTATACCCAAATACTCCCGACTATGATCCTAAAATATTTTCATGCTAATTATAATGATATAAAGATTATATTGTTACTTTACCCGGTGTTTTTTTTTAAACCAATTACTATATTTTCCGTTAGGAGCTTATAACTCCGTCGGTTTGCGATATTTTAACCCGATAATTAGTTTCTCGTCCATTTTCCTCAATGTAACATGTTAAAGTTATATTGGACCCATTAAAATAAAATGTACGTTACGTATAGACTTTTATACCCGTACGTTGCAATCCATGATCACGCTTGTACACTTAAGCACAAGACGAGCCACTTTAATACATAAATTATATAAAATTCACTACTAATATCTACTACCGCCATTTTGGTCCAATAACAAACAAAGTGATAAAACTAAAATCGAATTACATGTACACGTTGTATCTTCACTACTTCAAATTCTTTACACCTCATCATGTTAATCTTTAAGTAATATCAATCTTATCTAACACTTAACCTTATCCTTGCATACTATACCTCATGCAAATATATACATCTTCACGTACACCACTCTCACACACTTAAACATAAAACACTTCAAGTATTCCTTTTGCTTACTGCTTCTGTACGAGAGGAATAGAGCCAAATTCTAAGCGATCAAGACGTGATCAAGACCTCAACAAGTCTCTCTCAAGTCTCTAGTGTGCTAACAATCGAGCCACAAGGTCCTCGTCCCCCTTCCTCGTTCAAAAAGTCGCGAGACATCACCACCTTTGATAGGTGTTGTAAGTTTTCTAAAAACATAGTTTTTATTCTTGGTTTGGTTATACGTACATATAACACAAATTTCATATATATTTTATGCGTCTCGTTAGAGTTTTTATCCCACAGAAATGATCTCGACATAACTTAGAAGAAATATGTACGCTTGATACACACTCACCCATGTCTCGACACAACTAAAGAAGTGGATATACGTATTCGTTATTCACTCGCGACCTCATGTTAATATGTAAAAGTCACACGTTCTAACCACAAACACCAACTGCCTAGGTGTTTATACGTTAACAGAATAAGGTTTGTCATTTAAAATGGGCTCGTTAAACATATGATTTTACGTACACATATAGCTTGACATAACTAAGAAGTATATATACCTTGATATACACTCACGACATCTTGTTGATGTCAAGAATCACACGTTTATTTTTGTCACACGGCCATAATCTCAAATACCTGGATGTATATATATACTCGTACAGTAGGCATGTTGCCATTTATATGGCCTTGTAGTATCATGTTCATATGTACACCATGCAAATAAAAAGGGGCGAAACGTTTTGTGGTACCCTAGACGATCATAAGATACTCACATCACTCACACATGAACATGTTTGACCACTCTCACAAGCATAAGCTGTCTCACTCACTCGAACAGAAGCACAAACAAATATAAAAACCCTTAACGGGCTAAAAAGCCCACCAAGCTAAAATAAGCACTTTGCTTATAAGCAGCGTATAAGCTGATCTAAGGATTGGAATAAGCTCATAATAAGCTCATAAAACACCCTAAAAAGCCCAAGTCCAATGGACCCACAAAAATATTAAAGGGCCGTGTATTCTTGTTTTGGCCGGTTAAGCTAAAAATTTAACTTTTAGCCACGTTAAGCTATAAAATAAGCTCTCTCAAGCTTGAAATAAATTCTGGAAGTATAACCAAGTAAAAGAAATGAAACCATAAGCTAAACTTGAGTTTTGGACCAAAAAAAATGTAAAAAGTGTAAACTTGAGGGACCAAAACTGTCAATTTTGAAACTTACAGGTTAAAACTGTCAAAACAGAAATTTGAAAGTACTCACTGATAATATGAATGATTTTGAGTCAAATGTAAAAATTTGGAAGAATTTGTACTTGAAATAATCACTTAAATTGAAAAAGGACTAGTTTTGCAAATCTTTTAAACTACAAGGACTAAAACTGCCAAACTGGAAAAACTGAGGTTTAATCAGTATATTCAGTAAAGTAAGTGCATAAAAATGATTATTTTAATATTATGAATACAAAAATGTCATACTTTTAATCATAAGGACTAAAAGTGTAATTTTACAAACTTAGAGGACCAAATGTGTAAATTTCCCAAACTTATATCAAAATGGTTATTTTGATTTTGTTAAAATAAAAAGTGAATATTTAAAGAGACCACACACATAAAGACTAGATAATATTATACATAATATTATTTTTGAACTTTAAACATTTTAAACGTATCAAACTCATATCACACACTCATTCACTATTCGTTACTCGTTTTTCACGCACGTTGTTATAATAAGTAACAAACACCAAATGAGGATCGTGGAGTACCGTTTCAACATATTTATACGAAAAGTAATTTATAACTTAACGAGACGTCAAGAATGTATTTTCGACGATAAACGTTATTTTCTAAAGTAACGAGTGGTATCGTTAACATACGTATTTGCATGTGTTGCATTGTATCATTGCTTATTTTGGATCATATCATTCATAATAGGTCGCGGTTAGAGACCGAGTCTCATTTCATCACGTCCACTATTGTCTTTGTTGCTATCATATCAGGTGAGTTTTCATAGCCCTGCTTTTCAAGTTATTACATCATTTCAAATTTCTCGGGGGAGAATACATTGCACCATTTTTCATGTGGACCAAAGTATCAACTCATTACATTGCTTAAGTTACCTCATTTTCCAATATTAAAGTCCTATTATCATGAACCGTTAATTGTGAGCAAGCGAGAGTGTGTGAATAGATCTATTGAGGGTGACTCCTCCGTTCGGGTTGGTAGCGCCAACTTGTCATACGAACGCATTACATTTGATCCATTTCAGGGTGTTTGGCAAAGCACTCAGTTGGGGCATTTCATTCAGTCTAGCTTCGGGGTCATGAGCTTAAGAGCTAATGTATCATTTTCATGTGGCAGTTTGTCATACACTTTATACTTGTGGTATCCGTACAACATTTCATTTACATAAACCTATGAGCTCACCAACATTATTGTTGACCCGTTTTAGCAATGTATTTTCAGGTAATTAAGGCATCGCATGTTGGATTGCATATGGGCATATCATGGAGTCGCGGTGTCGACGCGTCTCACTTTATATTTTATGCACTTAACCATCGTTTGAAAGTGAACTTTATTTCCGCAAACTTGTAACATCTTTTGGGACCTCGCTTTGTAAACTCTGAATGTTTTAAATAATCAAACGATGTATTTTCTAAACGACACTTTAGGTCGTTCAATATAACTGCAGTTAAGATGCTATGGCAGTTGCACCCCTGGAATTCCATTCCGCTGCAAAATAGATAATTTGGGGGTGTGACATTAAGACTCATACAACTTGTATCCTTTGAGGTGAACACAAGTGTATTTTCAGGAAGTGTTCCTAAGAGATCTTTTGATGAATCTCATGTCTCTAGACTCAATAATGTGCGTTTTGGTTTTAGTCGTCGGAGGCATGGAGCAGAGTGCCACCTTTTCAATATCAACACATCTCGGAGTGAGAGGTCGATAGATTACGTAGTGTTCTCCGTGAGAAATGAAACAAATATCTTTTAAGAGATATCTGAGTGGATAGGAGGGGTGGTGCAATGCGTCACTGGGTCCATGACGTCTTGTCTTCAATACCAGTATCACCTTAGTGAATACCGATAGCAGATGTATTGACCCGGTTTCTGACCTAAGTTTTCATGGAGGGCTATTTCTTTTCACCCTTACAAAAACTTTTCTTTTTCATTCTTCAACCCCTTCTTTCTCCTTTCTCATTATACTCCTTTTTTCAATCTTACCTAAGGACTTCTAATGCTAAGCTATTGGAATTGTCCTTGGGTAGATCCCTCCGTTTCTGGCGGATCATTGGACATAACCTAACCATAATCACCTTATTACTCCATGATTATCCTAGATTATTTGTCACATGCCATAAAACCTTGTGAAAATCTCTCAACATGTTTATGAGAAAAACATTTTGTTCACATTGAGAGTTTTGCATTTTTGAAACACTCCCCCTTCACATGTGCTCATGCATTTTTGAAATAAATTGCACATGTTGGGTAGAGTTCGCACATTTGAAATGATCGATTTTCAATGAACATGACCTTCGCGAGACACGCTTACATCACTAGTTAGACTAGCTTGAAATTATTACCCGTCCCGGTCATATTCAATGATCATCTCTCGAATTGGTACATTCTACTCAGACAAGTCCTTTGCGAGACACGTTTACATTACTGGTAAACCAGCTTGAAATTATTACCCGTCCAGGACTAGTCTATTTGATAACGGACAGTTGGTTTCGTCAATTCGAGGGTTGTACTGAGTCTTTTTGACGCACTCATTATGAGATTCAAATGTCAAAACTTCTTTTAGATCACATTTTAATCACGTCCTCTCCCCCATATATTTTAAACACTTAATCTCCCCCTCAAAAATAGCATGAAGTGGTATTTTTGAAAACAGTCGATTAAAATGAAACTTTTTGTGGAGAGATGGACTGATTTTAGCATGAAAAATGGAACATTTTTCTTTTTATACTCCCCCTTTAACAAAGCATATTATTAAACATTTGAGTTTAAAAGCAGTTAAGGGTTTTAGAGGGAGTCATCTTGAGCACAAAATTCATTTAAAGACTTTGAAAAAATCTTCTTGAAATCATTTTGATTAAGTGCTCAAGGTTTTTACTTTTCGCCATTAACATTGCGAGTCCTGATTGGAAATAATCAGAAGTCATTCAATGTAGCTCGGGTTTCGTACTGAAAGGCACGAAAGCCGTAATGAAGAAATTTGAGAAACGACATGTTTTAGAAAAACATAAAAAATAACTCTCGCTCAAGCATCTGTAAATACCCGTATCATTGTTGAATGACATTTCTAAGTACGTACAGAATATTGATTAGACGAGAGACATGTCGTGAGAAGAATATTTTTGGTTTTTGATGTTTTATATTTTTTATGGCTTTTTGAAATTTTATATATATATATATATATATATATATATATATATATATATATATATATATATAAGTATGTATATATTTACCAAAAATATATACATAAATATTTACAAAAAATGTTTACCAAAATATTTACAGAAATATTTACATGCGAAGCTTTATGAAGTAAATCAATGAGATTCAAGAAGACTTTCTAACTCTTCGGGAGTTAGGCTTTGCATTCCAATTTGACGAACTAAGTTTTCAAACCGCTGTTTTGGGAGGGCCTTAGTAAATAGATCGGCGAGCTGGTATTCAGTCTTAACGAAAAACAATTCAACAGTACCCTCTTCAACGTGCTCTTTTATGAAGTAGTAGCGGACTCTAATATGCTTGGTCTTCGAGTGTTGCACTGGGTTGCACGAGATGGCTATGGCACTTTTTGAATCGCAATACAGAGGTATGCGGTTGAAAGAGAAACCATAATCTGTGAGTTGTGTTCTCATCCAAAGGACTTGAGCAGAACACGCAGATAGAGACACATACTCGGCCTCTGCTGTTGATAAAGCAGTGCAATCTTGTTTTCTTGACGACCAGCCTACTAGCTTTTCTCCCAGAAATTGCGCTCCGCCTGATGTACTTTTCGCTGTAACTTGACATCCAGCATGATCGGCATCTGAAAAGGAAATTAGTGTAAACTCCGAATCCTTTGGATACCAAAGTCCCATGTTAATGGTTCTTCGTAGGTATCTAAAGATCCGTTTAACCTCTTGGAGGTGAAGTTCGATAGGCCTTTCCTGAAACCGTGCTAATAAACACACAGCAAAATGTATATCTGGTCGGCTTGCAGTTAATTACATGAGAGAACCAATCATGCTCCGATATTTCTTTGGATCCATGGGTTTCCCATTTAGGTCTGCACCAATTTTGGGTGAAGTGACCATTGGGGTTCCAACAGAGTCACAATTTTCCATACCATGTTTTTTCAAAATCTCAATTGTATATTTAGCCTGATTTAGAGAAATTCCACGCGGGGATTGATGAATTTGTAAACCCAAAAAGAATTTTAATTCTCCCATCATGGACATTTCGAATTTACTTTTCATGAGATTTTCAAAATGTTTTGAGTGTGTCGGATTAGTGGACCCAAAAATTATGTCGTCCACATAAATCTGAACAATCAAAATATCATTTTTGTATTTTCTTGTAAACAAGGTTGGATCAATTGTTCCTTTGGTGAAATTATTTGACAACAAGAAGGATGATAACTCGTCATAACACGCCCGTGGGGCTTGTTTCAAACCATAGATTGCCTTCTTTAGCTTGTAGACGTATTCCGGATGATCTTTGTCAACGAAACCGTCTGGTTGACTCACATACACTTCTTCTTTCAGAGTTCCATTCAAGAAAGCTGTCTTGATGTCCATCTGATAAACTGTGATGTTCTTGTGAGCGGCATAAGCTAAGAAAATCTTGACAGCTTCAAGCCTTGCAACCGGTGCGAATGACTCTTCAAAATCTATCCCTTCTTCTTGTCTGTATCCCTTTGCCACCAGACGAGCTTTGTTGCGAATCACAGTCATTTCTTCATCCTTTTTTTTTTCCATAACCACTTAAGATCAATGACTAGTTTGTCAATTGGTCTTGGAACTAAATCCCAAGTGTCATGGATTTGAAATTGAAGAAGTTCTTCCTGCATCGCTTCAATCCAGGCGTTATCTGCCATTGCTTCCCGAATGTTCTTAGGTTCTATGAGACTGACTGAGCAGACATAGATGCACATGTCGCAATCGGTGTGAAGTTGTTTTCTCGTCTGAATTGGTCTTGAGGGTTCACCAATAACCTGTTCAATCGGATGGTCTTTTGTCCACTGTAATGTTGAAGGATACCTTGGACTGAATAACTGCGTGTTAGTCGGTTCATGTAATCTGGAAGATGATTCACCAGATTCCGTTCCAAACGGGTTTTCAAAGACTTCTTCGTCTAACACAGCATTATTTTGATCTTGCTCATCAATTCTTGGAAGAACAATTTCAATGAATGGAGTTTTAGGAGTAAATGATGTAGATGATGTTGATGTCGAGGGAGTTGGTGCGCCAACTTCAAATGTTGAGGATGCATCTGGATTTGGTGGTGTTGGTGTTGGTTGTTGATGTTGAGTGGTTGCAGCGGAATGTTGGTTAGATGCATTTTTCGAAGCGCCACCATAGTATTCATCGTACATGAACTCGAAGAAATTATCCAGTTCTTGAGTTGTGGGTTGTTCGTCATGAATTGATTGAGCTCCTTGAGGTGCGAGTCCCGAACTGATTTGTCCGGAAGTCATCGGGTTAAGCGCGGGTTCTAGAGCGAGTCTCTCAGAAGCCACTTGTAACACCTCGATCTTTACTTGGAATGAACATCGAGAGCTTTCCTCTTTATCACACAACACACTAGAACACAAGGATGACTCACATATACATATTAAGAACTAGAAGAGAGATGTGGATCATAGGTTAATTTCAGTCAAAGGTTTATTAGCTTTAGTGAAAAGGAAATAAACAATGACAAGGGTTACACACTGATGAGGCGAAAAGTGTACCGCTTTTAAGGGGTCATTTAAGCCCTAAATCGTATTTATTTGATCAAATATCGCCCTAAATCGTTCCTTTTGTCATTTTAGGTACTTTTGAGGAGAAATCTGGAAAAGGAGGCATTTTGGACGTTTTTGGAGCATAAAAGTGAAGAAAACGACAAAGTCTCAAGAATCGGCTGAAAGTTACCTTTGACGGCGTCACAATTTACTCTGGACGGCGTCATGCTTTGGGAAGAAAAGGTAGACGTGAAATTTACTCATGATAAGCCAGTGAAAATAGCATGTGAATTCTGACGGCGTCACGCTTTAACTTGATCGAGGGCGTCACGGCTTAAATCATAAGGGGACGGCGTCACGTTCAAGGTTCGACGGCGTCAAGCCTTGATAAGCCAGAATGGATTTTTGAAGAGCTAAAGAGGGACGGCGTCAAGAAGGTCATCCGGGAACCCTAAAAGCGGCGAGGTGACGGCGTCACAATCCATAAGGTGACGCCGTCAGATCCAAAAGTCTATATATAGTTTTCTAATTTTTTGTCATTAAAGGAGAGCTTAGTGTGTGGAATTTTGGGATAAAACCCTAGGACGATTTTAGCTACTTTTTCAGGGCTTTTTGCCTTGAGATCTTCCATGTTTCATTAAAAGATAAGTTATCAATTAATCATTCAATATGTCTATGTGTTGTTTGATTCTATCTTATTCTTGTCTTTTGTTTAACATGTTAGGCTAATTTTATCTTGTGTTTGCTTAGATCTAATGAAACCTAGCTATTGATTATTGGTTGTTAGTGTGTTGTTAGTTGTGTTGGATGATTGTTTATCTATGTTAGGCTTAAGAAAACTGGCTAACTTCCTATTCGGTAACTTGCTTGAACGTCTTAAGAAACATGAACCAAATGCGTACTAAAGGTTTTTATGGTTGTATTTAATGCACAAGAGAATTCTAGTGATCCCATGTTAGGAGCTTCCTAGCCGGCTCGACATAGGAGTGAAGTAGGAGCTTGTAGAGTTGGGGAAGTAAGTACGCCACCCCACGAATGGTATTAAGGAATACACCCGTCATCCACGCGACTAATACACACTAATTAACCGGTAAAAGATAGTTAGGGAGTAAGGAAATCTAAGTAAACACATTTCTCTACACATAAGTTTCTCACCACATTTTCATTTTTGTTATTTTATTTTATTTGCAATCGTAGTAATTTGGGTTAGTTGACTAGCAACTAATTCCGCCCACTCCTTCAAACCCGAGATTTTACTTGCTTTCATAAAAAAATATAAAAACATAAAAAGAATCTTCCTCAACCTTTAGACCTAATTAGAGTAGCCTTTCACACCTAATGAACACTATTCCCTGTGGAGAACGATCAATCCCCCGTACTTACCACTACACTATACTACATCGGTCAGGTACACTGCCTGGTGGGGTTGTAAGCCTCTTGAGATCCCTCGAGAGGTAAAACCTGTTGTAAGGTTGCAAAACCACGCATCAAGTTTTTGGCGCCGTTGCCGGGGAATAGTTATTGCTTAGGTTGAATTTTTTACTTTATAGGTCTACTCACTAGATTCCTTTCTAGTGAGATTTTTATTTTCTTTTTCTAGGTTTTCTTTAGTCTATCTTTTTCTTTGTGTGTTTGTTCGTAATTTCCATTGACTCTTCCGTTCACCATTATGGAGTACGCGAATCCACCATACCACCAACCACAAAGGCCATTCTACCCTATTGACATCTCGAATTTCAAACAATATCGAGATGAACCCATATATGATGCATGGACTCGTTTTAGAAATTTACTCCGAAAATTCCCTCATCATAGTTTCGCTTTAGCATCCCTAACCCGAACCTTTTACTATCGTGTTGGCCAATATGACCAAATGCGCATTGAGGATTTTGCCAATGGGGACTTTAGGGAATTAAGTGCTGAAGAAGCATGGGATGCCATAGAAGATTGTGCCCAATATTATTATAGGGTAGACAACCCAACAAACGTTAGTACAGGTCAATTGAATATAAATTTCCTGGATCATGAAACAAGTTTGTTTGGGGATGAATACATTAGTGTTGAGATACCTAAGTGGTTGTCATGTAATGCCATAGTACAAAACAAACACATAGGTGACCTTGATGTGATGGAGGATTTAGCCGAACATGATCACATTGATCAAAAAGACCTAGGTTTTATGATCGATGATGATGAATCTCAAGAAACACATGATGAATCTTTTGGGCAATTTGAATATAGCAGTCAGAATATTGAGGATGATCCTTATGATTCGGACATAGAAGTTAAGATGCCTAGAGAAGCACTTGAGATACTTGGGAAAATGTTAGGGTTAGATCCTACTAAAACACATGATGAGGATATAGGTGATCTTGACATAAGGAATGATGAGGTAAGTAACATAAGCCCACCAAGTACCCCACAAGTCCTACCATCATTTGAGGCACACACACCGCCCGTGACTTACCCGGAAGAAGTTGAGGAGACTATAGGAACCCCAATAGAGGTAGAGCCCTTGGACCAAACACAACTAGAAGAAATAGGTTTGAATGCTTTTAGTGATCACAACATTTCTTTTAGTCCTATGGAAGTTCCTAGTTTTGATGAGCCGGAGCCTAAACCAAAACCGTTACCTAATCTTCCATCCTTAGATGTGAATTTAGGAATTAAAAAAGGTCCCGATCCACCCATCAAACCATGTAGTCCGGGTAATGTTAAGATTAAGGTAGTAGACTCTAGGCCTTGTAGAGAGGAAGCTAACATAGGAGTGAACCATGACCTTACATACTTACATCACCCATTTATGATTGATCACAAGAAATATTATGGGTTTAAACCGGGTTTAGTAGGTCAAAGTGGATTCTCAACTAGGAATCTCTCGAAGTTGGTAGAAGATGATCCCTTTCTAGGAGAAAACTTCAATTCACCCATTGACCCAATTGAACTAAGTAAGGTTATGATGATTGGATCCCACATCTTTGAGCATATAATTCATCCACCACTTTTTCCTCACGCGGCATACTTCCACCGAGATGGTGTGTATCGCTACTATCACCCGCACTTAATCCTAAGTGTAGGAAAAACCTCTCCTTTATCCGTTAAATAAGGGTAGAGTCAGGCTCATGACTCGAACAAAAACAAGCGCTTCTTGGGAGGCAACCCAAGCTTTATTTATTTGCTTTGTTTGTTTATTTATTTGATTGTTTGATTTTATTTGTTTCCGTATGTGTGTTTAATTTTTATTAGTATTGATTCATGTTCAAAACTAATTTGTGAAAATGCTTTATGTTGTTTTTAACTTCGTCTTAACTACATATAAAGGTATTTTGCAAAAGATAAGTGTAAGGGAAATCTAAATCGGTTTATTAGAACACAAATGAACATGAATCGTAATAATAATAAATTAGCATACATATTCGTATTTGTTTGAGTCAAATGCTTATATCGAGTCATAATGATGTTTTACAGGATTTCCAGGAAGTAAGGTAAAGGTTTTTCCAGAAATTTTCCGGAAACTTAAAATGAAAATTTTTGTCAGGTCATTTCTGACGGCGTCAGGGGTTATAACCTGACGGCGTCAGATTTAATTTCCAGAAATTTTTGAAAGTTTTGTTTTCATAAAAAGTTTTTATTAAATCTCCAACTTATAATCTCCAGGAATCTGTAAAATTATCATTCCACAAGCATTATATCCTTATATATAGATTTTTCCCGCCGATGTTATGCAGGTTTTCGTGTTTGTTTTCTCAGGTTTAACAGGTTATTTTGGACAAGGAAATGTTTTGAATTAAGCTTGTGGCGATGCATTAGTCATGGAGCTTCAACATTCTCTTTGGAGGAAGATCTAACCGTGTAATTTCACTATCTACCGAGCGAATCAGGGGAGTATTTGATTTCATTCTTTTACTTTTTGCTTTTACATCTTGTTATTTGAACATTGGGGACAATGTTCATCTTAAGTGTAAGGGGAGGGTAAAAGTACGATTTTAGAGAATACAATTGCGCTTGATTTTTGTTTGTTTAATAGTAGATGTGTAATAAAACTGAGAGAAATACTTGTTAAGGTAATTTTAGTGCCAAATTTAAAATTTTTTACAACATATAGGAGTGAAACTTTGATCTTAATGAGCGTCTCACGGATAGGAGTTATATGACTAGCACAAAAACCGTACCACTAAAAAATTTTCCACCCCCAAATATGTGAGGTTCGCCCCTAGAATTGGTAGGAAAAGCATTTATGCTATGATGTGTGTACCGGTAGCACTTAGATTCTAGAACTTGCGTTAGGACCATTCCAAGGCCACAAGTGAGACTACATTCGTGTAGTTAGATTTACTACATGATAAGAGGCATTAGGATTAACCCATTGTTTTACACCTGTGTTTTTGTTATAATTACGTTGGCTACATTGGTCAAGTAATTCTCCCACACCCTTTGCGTTGTACTCATTTTTAGTACACGATACCCCTAGTACACCCCTCAGAGCCTATCTTTTCGTTTCGACCTTTAAGCATTTTACTTAAAGGAAGAATTTGTTACACCCCACTTAAATGTACACCCAAATCGCCTTAGCCTACCTTGTATGCACTCATTTTTAGTGCATTATTGTTACAACATTTGTTTAAACCCAAGTTAATTATCTAGTTGATTACATGGTTGCTAAGTCGAGTCATATCCTTGTACATATTGTTTTGGGACGATTGGGACTCATGGGTAAAGTACTAGTGTAATGGAGTAATGGGGAAGAACATCATTTATTACCCCCATATGTGCTAAAATATTTTAAAAGTACTCCAAGTTTTTCAATTATCTTAATTCGAGTCATTAGAATAGTTATTTGTAAAGTTATGTAAAAGTTCAAGTGTAAGGGGAATGCAATGCCCCTATGATGTATTATTTTGGATGGTAGGGCAAAAGTGTATGCAAAAAAAAAAAAAAAAAAAAAAAATGAGAAAAAGAAAAATAGAAAAAACATACGGACTACCATCCCGTTTCATTTTATGTTTATTTTATGTTTTTGTTATTTTGTTTTTAGCTTAAGATTGAGTCGAGTCTTGGCTTAGCAACATTGTATAGTACATGTAATTGATCAAGATCTTTAACTCGCCACCAGTAAAATATCCCTTATCCAACAAAACCGTGTTTTCCTTTTCCCTACACCTAACGTTATAACCCATTTAAAAGCCCTCTTTGATAGTTTATCTTAGGTGCTTACGCCTAGTGGAGGAGGTTTTCGATCCTTTCCCAAGCCTATGGTAATCTATTTGCTATGACAGGTAGTGAGAGATATTATCCGTTTTCATTTATGAGATTTATTTTGATGACACTTGAGAGATGTGAGTATCTAAACACTACTTGTGAGGTGCTAGCATGTAATCTCCGTGCTTATTATGATTAAAGTGGAACGATTATTTGTTGTAATTACTTTTATGTTTGCATTAAATGACCCCTAACTTGTATTTTGATTAGAATAAAAGCGCATTTGCTTGAGGACAAGCAAATCTCAAGTGTAAGGGTATTTGATGAGGCGAAAAGTGTACCGCTTTTAAGGGGTCATTTAAGCCCTAAATCGTATTTATTTGATCAAATATCGCCCTAAATCGTTCCTTTTGTCATTTTAGGTACTTTTGAGGAGAAATCTGGAAAAGGAGGCATTTTGGACGTTTTTGGAGCATAAAAGTGAAGAAAACGACAAAGCCTCAAGAATCGGCTGAAAGTTACCTTTGACGGCGTCACAATTTACTCTGGACGGCGTCATGCTTTGGGAAGAAAAGGTAGACGTGAAATTTACTCATGATAAGCCAGTGAAAATAGCATGTGAATTCTGACGGCGTCACGCTTTAACTTGATCGAGGGCGTCACGGCTTAAATCATAAGGGGACGGCGTCACGTTCAAGGTTCGACGGCGTCAAGCCTTGATAAGCCAGAATGGATTTTTGAAGAGCTAAAGAGGGACGGCGTCAAGAAGGTCATCCGGGAACCCTAAAAGCGGCGAGGTGACGGCGTCACAATCCATAAGGTGACGCCGTCAGATCCAAAAGTCTATATATAGTTTTCTAATTTTTTGTCATTAAAGGAGAGCTTAGTGTGTGGAATTTTGGGATAAAACCCTAGGACGATTTTAGCTACTTTTTCAGGGCTTTTTGCCTTGAGATCTTCCATGTTTCATTAAAAGATAAGTTATCAATTAATCATTCAATATGTCTATGTGTTGTTTGATTCTATCTTATTCTTGTCTTTTGTTTAACATGTTAGGCTAATTTTATCTTGTGTTTGCTTAGATCTAATGAAACCTAGCTATTGATTATTGGTTGTTAGTGTGTTGTTAGTTGTGTTGGATGATTGTTTATCTATGTTAGGCTTAAGAAAACTGGCTAACTTCCTATTCGGTAACTTGCTTGAACGTCTTAAGAAACATGAACCAAATGCGTACTAAAGGTTTTTATGGTTGTATTTAATGCACAAGCGAATTCTAGTGATCCCATGTTAGGAGCTTCCTAGCCGGCTCGACATAGGAGTGAAGTAGGAGATTGTAGAGTTGGGGAAGTAAGTACGCCACCCCACGAATGGTATTAAGGAATACACCCGTCATCCACGCGACTAATACACACTAATTAACCGGTAAAAGATAGTTAGGGAGTAAGGAAATCTAAGTAAACACATTTCTCTACACATAAGTTTCTCACCACATTTTCATTTTTGTTATTTTATTTTATTTGCATTCGTAGTAATTTGGGTTAGTTGACTAGCAACTAATTCCGCCCACTCCTTCAAACCCGAGATTTTACTTGCTTTCATAAAAAAATATAAAAAAATAAAAAGAATCTTCCTCAACCTTTAGACCTAATTAGAGTAGCCTTTCACACCTAACGAACACTATTCCCTGTGGAGAACGATCAATCCCCCGTACTTACCACTACACTATACTACATCGGTCAGGTACACTGCCTGGTGGGGTTGTAAGCCTCTTGAGATCCCCCGAGAGGTAAAACCTGTTGTAAGGTTGCAAAACCACGCATCACACACACACTCTCTTTCTTACAATAATGAGGCACCCTGATAATGAGATTGTGTGTGTGGTTTTATGCGTACAGCCAACATACAAATGGGTTTGTATGGGCTTTGACTTGGACTTCATGTGGGCTTAGTCTAAGTATTACATTGTTCACTTGGACAATAACAAAACTAATACAACTAGCCCACAATATTAACTACACATTACATTACACACATAAGTTCTATAAACTAATGACCATCACTTTTGCAATTAAGAAAAGTAATTGCTAACATATATATATATATATATATATATATATATATATATATATATATATATATATATATATATATATATATATATATATATATATATATATTACTAGACTTCAAAGCCCGCCCAATGGGCGGGCATGACTTTTAATTATAGATTGGATGGTTTTGATCAATTTTAAATTATGTTTTAATTTCGTTACATGAAACACAATAAAATATAACCACTTATATATAAACACAATAAAATACGGCCAACTATATTTGTCCTTTGGTTGTTTTTTATTGTCACTATTTCCCTCTTTAATATTCGCACACAATAGTCACTTATATGTTAACACAGTAAATAACATTGTTTATACATTTTGATGTAAGCAACGTTTTTTTTATTGTCGCTTAGGTGCAAGCAATATTGTATGAAAATACATTTTACATCCTAATAACTTCCAAACACGGTTTGATGTATATTTTATAATGAATAAATTTCAAGCTAATCATTATTATTCAAAAGAAGGTTAAGTTAGCCTTTACATGGTCTTTTCATTTTCAAGAGAGTAACTATTATTATTAAATTTAATAGACAAAATTATATTTGATCAAAAAAAGAAGGTTAAGTTAGCCTTTACATGGTCTTTTCATTTTCAAGAGAATAACTATTATTATTAAATTTAATAGACAAAATTATATTTGATAAAAAAAAATGTGTATCCGGATAAAGAAAACGTGAGTCTACAATATTGATCTTATAGTTTGAGTTACTATATTAAGAAACTGCATTCATGAATTGTATTATGCAAGTATATTTTGATGTATATAATCTGTTGGATTTTTTTTTTTTTTTTTTTTTTTTTTTGGTTTTGTTCTTGTTATGGCATGACCTTATGTTCGTAAATTATTAAGAGAAGCATCTTTGAAGAACATGCAAGTTATGTAGCATACTCATTAGTAGCCTATTCATATAGGCTTGCTACATTGTCTTTTCATCTTATCAGTTATAATTACTCATAGCTGCTCTTCACACTAAGCATCATCACATTATCGAAAACACCAAATTCTCACTGCTCAAATTATTCGTGCCCGGATCAACAAAAGATGAACTACATAATCTTGATCTAATATTTTTGTTCATGTTTTGTTAACCTTTGTTACCTGATTTTCGTATTGAAAAGATGAAATCTTGAATCTTTTGATTGTCTAATTGTATTCTATTTATCTGTATATTTAAGCTAATATCTTGTAGTTGCATGTTTTGTTTTTTGTGTTTGATCCTATGTTATAATTAACTTAAGTAATCATTTTATGTATTACTATTTATGAACTTAATATGAGAAGTACAGTTGGTAGGGTGTTGTTTATGGGTAGATGTTGATGAAACCTGTTTGCTATACTATTTCTTTTAGATCAGTTAGAAAAAAATAGTTTAGAATGGCGAGAAGATAATAAAAGTGTATTTGTTAGGGCTTTCAGGTCATAATAACACAGTTGTTAATATTAGGGATGAAATCTCGCCTAGTTCTTCTCGATCAGTTAGCAAAAATTGCTAACTCAAGACTTGTTAAGGACATGATGATTGTGCATTATAGGCGTGAAATTGATGTTACTTTTAAGGATTAGGAAGATTTGATGTCTAAGGCTTCAGAGATTAGTGCGCGAGTTGATCATAGGGATCAAATGATAAAAGAACTTCAGCTACTTTGTGGCTCAGACTCATCTTTGCATTCAATCGATGACATGATGAAGATGCAGACAAAAGATTTGGCTGAAGTTGCTGGGTTGCTCTTAGGTGTCGCGAAAAAAATGCTTGACTCCGCGATTTATTTTTGTTCTTGGGGAAGTTGGGGTTAATGGAGATTTGATGTTGTATATGCTTGTACTATCGAAGATATTGTCTTTAGGTTTGACTTCCGGTTTGGTTTATTTTGTGGGAAGTCACTTGGGTTATGTAAAGCTTAGTTTAAGCTTGTTTTAGATTATATCAATGTTTATGGGTCATATCTTTTGGGAAAGTCGTTCAAGATGGCTGTTTATGGTCGTGAAATAGTGTCCATCTTTGATCATCCGTGGTGTGTTTCTCTTTTGATGTTTAGAAGGTTATCGGTGAGTATGTACAAACAGTTTAACTTTAAATGAATTTGATCTTTTATTAGGTTGGTTTGTAATTGTTTGTTGATTAGTTGGAGTGTTTTGTTTGTAGTCATTGTGGCTATTTAGTAGGGTGTTTTTAATCACATCTTAAAATTATAAGATATTAGTTATTTTTTGTATGATTCTCAATTGATAATACATATAAAGTAATAGGTGTTTATTGTGGGTCTTTAGTAGAGTACTTTAAGGATGTTTTCGTATTAGTATCTGATATTTGATCTATGTATTAAAATACACATTTGTATTCTAATAATATTTGAGTGTGAGTTGATGTGTACATTTAATGAATATAGTTAGACAGAATTATATTTGATATAAAATTGGGTATCTTGATAAAGAAAATGTAAAACTACAATCTTGAACTTATAATTATAATATTAGATACGATATTTTGTTGTTACTTATACGCTTTATTTATTAACGAACTACGTCCTTGAACTGTATTACCTATTGATATCATTTTTTGGTTCAGCTAGTTCTGTTTCCATCCGGTTTCTTTATGTCGTCATCATTTTCTCCTTTCTTATTCACACGAATATGAAGCACTTTATCTTCTTTCATGCAAGTAGCACAAAATCATCTTCAATTTAAGAATAAAGCGCCTTTATTAACTAATACTAATGTTTTTTAGTTATGGTATTCGTTCCGAATATTGAAATGTTTTGTTCAATACCATACCTACTAAGAGAGTGGTATGAACTTATAAAGGCAAATATGTTTGAGGACAGAGATATTTTACAAAATGCTTCATGCTCGTGTGAAGAAGAACCGAGAGGGTCAGAAGCAAGGAAATATAAAGGAATCGAGACAGAGTAAGGAGGTAACTGAAGTCTGTTTTGAGTTACTGTGGATGAAGGTAATTTTTAGTTGTTTTGAAACATCTTAATCCTTGGTGGTTAGGCGGTTTTGGTTAGATCATGATTAAAAAATGCCACGGCGTTGTTTACTGTTGCTTAAAATCGTTATTAGTAGGTTGCAATTGTATGACATTGTTATAGATCGTAAGGATCGAAAGTTGTTATTTATGTTGATCTTGAAGTAATGTTGATCTTGAAGTAAGTTGATTATGGTAGGACATAGTTTAGTGAGTGATTATGTATTATTCTTGTGTATGATATTCAAGTGAATAATTATGTTGTGATTTGTTAATTGAATATGCCATGGTTCAATAATGTAATTGTGCCTTTTGTAATATCGTATTTAGCAGTATTAGGCTGACCGTAATGAATCTTCAGGATTGAAATAACCAAGATGGATCAACAGTTCTTGTGCCGTTTTAATTTGGGAACCAACCCAGGATATCAGGTTTACATTTGTATATACATGTGACTGTTGATTTTTACCCAAAGATGTTTTGCACTTTTAGTAACACGGGATTATAAGTGTATACTTTTTTGAAACTTTTTTGTTTTTGCAGAAATTGACCAACGTGTTTAAAGAGAGATTTTACGATGATGGAAAGTATATCTTCGTTAATGGCAATAACAGATGCAGATATGTATGCTTAATCAGGATCGTTGAAGGTGAAATCCAGCTTTATGGACATGAGTGGGAAAGGTTTGTTCAGGATAATTTGCCATCATCAATTACAATATTGCATTTTGTAAAGGAGGGGTCAGACACTTTTTACGTCACTGGGTATAATGAGGATGGCAGTGAGGGCCCTGGGTACGACAGACGTGTTGTGGGGCGTAGAGTTGCAAGGTGTTTGGTCAGATTTATGGTTGGAGGACAGGTATGAATGTGTTATTTTCTGTCTTTTACATGTAGGTTGGATTTGCGTAGATTTGTAGACATTATGAGTTAACGTTCAACTAAAGTAAGTACAATATAAGTTGGCCACAGAAACTGATTGTGAGTTTTGTTTGAACTCCTTTAACTGAAAGAAAATTAGAGTTTAGTTAGATGCATTTGAGTACCAAATCTTTGTTTATATCTTTAAATCATCGATTTACTAACTTATTTAATTGGTCTTCCTGTTTGTGTAATTCAGATTCTACCGGGAGATTTTTTGCAAGATATATGGAAAGATAGGTTCAAAATTTATGCAAACGGTTTGAGTGTTTAGGTGAGGCATGAAAGGGTTAAATTGGAGCCGAACAGTGTCGTAAGGTCCAATAGGTTGTTTGGTAACCGTTGG